>JAQGBB010002521.1:0-10761 GCA_034691745.1 Prismatolaimus dolichurus | reverse complement strand
TCGCTATATTCTTAGGCACCACTCGAGGTGTCTAAATATTTAGTTGACATCTATTTATTTAGCGCTTTATAGGAACGGACCCTAATTACGTCTAACCAACCTAGTTCACTAATGCACTTGTGACAGATCCACTAGCCCCTATCTTTGATTCTTTGATAGCAGTGTTAATAGAGTATTTCACCTAAATTGCCCTACTGTAGTGTGGAAAATGAACTGATTTTTTTTTCAGTCAGAAGTCACGTGACGGGTTTCTTCAATGGTGTGATTTTACATGTTAACACATAAATATAGTCATTGCACGACCTACCAAATATTTCACATCAGTGCGCTACACGCCCATTCCTCATTTATGGCTTGATCTCAGCTTCTGCTCGACTCCCATTGGCATAGATTTTGGCTGAGAATAAAAAATTCGTTCGTGGAAAATACATATAGGCTTAATTATAAAATAATTACAGAAGGAAAGATTTCTTCTCTGAATAAAAGAAAGTTGAGATCAGTGTGCTTGGAAAGCACGAATACATCGCCGAAGAACATGAGAAATGGAGAAAAGACACACGAACCAGCCGTGGACCGTGTCATTCTACATATCTTCGTCGTCGGATTTCACCATCGCAAAGGGTGCCAAGTAAGACTGGGTGCGATCGAGAAGTGACTGTTTCAGGGGCTCGACGACACTGCGTATTGCGTGTCTTCTCCTGTTTTCTGCTGTCCATATGGCATGTTCTTGTTGCTTCTGTGCAGGTAGACTTTTGCTATCCGAGTCTTGGCGGCAGCGATGGCGAGGGCTCCGCCGACGTTCAGCTTCCAGACGAGTGGCAGCATCTTCCTTCTCTGGCCTTGCCGGACGGCTGTCACTTGGTCGACAAAGGTCCGCCTGTCTGCCAGTAAAGTTCAGTTGTCTCTGCGTGTCATTCGCTGGTGCATGTCATACGATCGCCTAGGCGCAGTGGCGGATGGAGCTAGGGAGTGGGCTGGCGCTGTACGACACATGCATTGTACGTAAACGAATATCCGGCATGCACGAGCAGGGCAAACAGGCGACGCTCAGTCAGCTCTATGTTGAGAGCAGACGCGCCGAACGCACTGCGCTGAAGGCAAAAAGTCTCTCCCCGAGTAGAGTGATTAGTACGTAAAATAGTGTTTTCATGATGGATGACACGCTTCAAGATTTGAGAACCAGTTTTCTAGAGATTGGCTGAACCCATTTTGGACTCCAGGATGTCAAAATGTCAGAAACATTACGAGCATCGTTTTGACACTTTGGAGTCCAAAATGGGTTCAGCCAATCTCGAGAAAACCGGTTCTGAAATTTTGAGGCGTGTAACCCATCATCAAAACCCATTTCACACGTTGTACAAGGTTGACAGCGATGCGGTGCGACCGACGGCTGACCGCATCTCATCGCCTTTCTCGTTTTAAGATACGGTCTATTTTCACCTTCCGTCAAGATCTGTGCCAAATTCAACGGTCTTCGGGACGTCCTGCTACAAGCAGATCAGTGCGACGGTGAGCACGCGTGTCCGCTACTACGCAATGCGTCGTAACGTACTGCGCTTACATGTCCATAAGATTCGTGTCCGTCCGTCTGTCCGCACGTCTGTCCACACGTTCGAAAATACGCTGTTTACTCGAACGATTGATTGTCGTTGCTGTGTCTTCACTTAGTGGTTGGTCTAGAATTACGCGTGGGAGTCAGGCGTGCTAGCTTGGAGCTTCTAGCTATGTGTGCGCTCTCGCTCGTTTGTTAGGAGCTGCTGAACAGGCCGACTGACGTGACGCGCTGCTCGGTGCAGAAGAGCGTCTGCGTGCTCTCGACGCTGCCGCTCTTCGGGCTGATCGAGACGAAGCTCGAGCTCGTCACGCGCTCCTACTTCGCCGAGAAGAACTTCGACAAGGTGCGCACTTGCTCTCCAGTGCACGTCAGTTTCAGGTTACTCTCCTGTCTGTACGCGTGCCTCGGGCGGTCTCGCCGCCAGTGCGCTTGTGTTGCATGATAGGCAGGTTGCAGTTTAGCCGAGTGCTCGTTGTGCACTCGTTGCGAACGCGTGTGCATTCGCAAGCGATCGTTTACCCTGCTTCTTCCCCGTTTGCTAGGTGGGCATTCTCGCCGAGCTTTATGAGAATCTCAATCTCACCGTGCACGAGACGTGCCTCGAGACGCACACGTTCATCGGTGAGTGACCGAGCGAGCGCGCTGCGTCTCGTTGTCCTAGTTAGCGAGTGTGCGATGACGGACAACCCCTCTCTTCCAGTTTGTTCTAAAGAGCGCTTTGCGTCGCGTCGCAGTGCGCGCTGTTTGATGCCTGCGTAGTGCTTGCAGGCATGTCGATCAAGCCGTTCTTCAAGACGCAGCACGACTTTCGGCAGCTGCTGCAGCTCGTCAAGCTGGTCATGCTCGAGCGGCGGATCCTCTTTCATCTGGCACCGGCCAAGAGGCTCTGCACCGCGATACTCTCCATACTCTCACTCTTCCCAGGTATGTCTATTGTACATACGTATTGTACGTAGTGCATGCAGCGTCCATCTCAGTTGGGTGCGCGAGCGAGCAAGCTAGTCGGCTCGTTGGTGCTTCTGGGCGATTTTCTGATCTCCCGTGCTCACTCTTTCAGGCATGCTCGAACGAGGTCTGTCCGAGTCGGCCGTCTACGCGCCTCAGTCGCATGCGTCGCGTGCAGCCGACGCTGCGGGACACAGCGAAGGAGAAGTGCACAAGGACGACGTCGCGCCGTCGCAAGCCGAACAAGCTAGCGGACTTGACGTCGCCGCTGCGGCCATAGGTAGAGTACGTAGGCCAAGACAACAGCACGGCAGTCGACGACGCATAGCCGTCATGCGCGTCGCTGTGTTCGTGGCGTTTCGTGGTCGTCTTGGTGCAGAGTTGCTGTTCTGCCGCAGGTTTAGCAGGTGACGACGAGACGACGCTGCTCGAAGAGATCGAGGCTGCTCTGCGCGGCAAGGGCACGGCGGCGGCGGAGGACGGATTCACGCTGCCGCTCGCAGAGGAGCCGTCGAGCTCCGAGCTTTCGTCGCCGATCGCCGACACGCTCGATGCGCTCAAGGGCGCCGTCATGAGCCGACTGCTCTCCTCGCCCTCCCCCGAGCGCGAGTGCGCGGAGGAGGCGGTGGCCGCGAAGCGGCAGCAGCGCCGCCGAGCGTCCCTCAGGTCGTCGCGGAAGGACTACTCGACGTTGAAGACCGACTCGTTTGGCTTTCCTCTCAGCATTTTTGCAAAGGTAGCGGGGGTGCGGTGCGCATTAGTAGCAAACGGATCAGTGCGACGAGAGGGAGAACGAAGTACGTATTGGCTGTGCTTTAATGTGGCGATGGTTCTTGATGCAGGGCGCGCTCTGCCACCCCTACCTGTCGCTCTCGTACATTGACTTCCTGTCGACGCCGAGCACGCGCGTTCGCGCCTATCTCGTCGGCGCGACGAACGCGCTCTTCTACCAGCGGCGAGACCTCTTCGACGTCGTCGTCTCGGTGCGTACTCGTATGTTTTGTACGCATAGATGCATGCGAGCATTGGTGCGTGATGCGTCGTTGCGTAAGAAAGGAACGCTAGCAGTTTGTGGGGTCGACCACCGATGACGCCGCCTTACGCTGCTGTGTCGTCTCGGTGCATCGCTTTCTCTCTTGACTTAGTCAGTGAGCGCCAATTGGTTCTGAGCAAGGGGGCCTCGTCCAACTGACGGTCGTCAGTGCCGGGCGCTTTCTGGGGGAGCCATTTATCCACCCTTCTCCGTACGCGCCCGCGAGGGGTAGGCTTGCGTCAGCTGCGCAGTTGCCCCAGATTGAGTTAGCAAGTGCACGCGTGCTTAGTTTGCGTTCGTTGACGGACGCTTCGTTTATCTCTCTATCTTTTGACGCTGCTTGCTTGCATGCAGGAGCCGGAGCGAGGCGGAGGCGGCGTGCGCATCGAGCTGATCGACAAGGAGCTGCGACGGCAGCTGCAGCTATCGACGGCCGACGAGCGCTTCTGCGACGCGCTCTGGCGAGCGGCCACGCGGCAGCCGCAGACGGGCAACGTCTTTCTCGACGACACCGGTGCGTTGCGCGGCCGACCGACCGGGGTTGTCGATAGTGGTGCTCACTGGTTCTTGTTTGCAGCTTGGGAAGGCAACGACGAGTGGATTCGGGCCGAGTTTCGGACCTACTTGCTCGCGCTCATGGCAAGCGCCATATCGTCGGCGGAAGCAAGCCAAGGCACGTTTCTTACTCTGCCCGCGTCGCTCGATCGCACTAACGCCCGCTGCGTGTATTGTAGACGCAACGGGGTCGTCGTCGAGCGGGGCCGTGGCGGCCGTCGATGAGTTCAACGCATTCTTCGTCAAGGCGTGGCGCTCGACCTACAACTACCGCATTTGCTCCTTCTCCTACTATCCCGATCTCGAGAGCGTCCCTCCAGGGTCAGTGAGTCAGGCATGCACGAGTACGTACTTTTCTGCGTACCTTGTGCATAAGAATATGGCTGGCACACGTGGGTACATAGGACTGTACGTCTACGTATGTCTACATCGTACGTGGACGGAAATCAGCGTTGAAAAGTAGTCATTCGCGAGCGGAATGAGTGAAAGTTTCAGAGGGTTTTTCTGGGAGGGCCCGCAGGCGTTTTGTGCGCCAAGTGCACTCCTAAACGGCATCACGATGTTTTAATGTCTTGGTGACCAAGTTGGTCCGCCCACCCGCCCGCCGAAACCGCTCCAAGCTCCGAGCGGCGCCCCCGCGCGCTTTGTGCACCCGCCCATAAACCGGTGCGTGAGTCTCCGTGCAGCAGCGGCGGCCTCCGTGCCGCGACCGGCTAGACGCTGACTGTCTCGCCAGTATCGCGCGGAACGAACCTTTCGACGATTGCGGCTAGCGTCACACTCGCTCGGGCGGGCAGGCAACAGCTTTCTCCTTTTGTCTGTCTGTATGTATGTATTTGTGTGTTTGTTTGTACTTTCAGGCATCCGTACTCTGGGCAGTACGGCCTCTCCGACGTGCTTCTAATGGCCAAGGCGTGAGTACAGAGCACGTAGTCGTACGTACGCACGTGCATACCCATGCAGCGCGTGGTCGGCCAGGAGTGACTCGCTACAGTGCGCACGTGTAGAGTAGGAGCCGAGCCGAGCGTCGTGCTGCGTGTTGAGTTGTTGGACGCGTTGCGTGCACCATGTAGTGCATGCTGATGCATACTATTGCAGGACGGTGGCCGCCAACGACCAGGGCCGCAAGCTCGTCCGCCAGACGGGCAAGTACTTCTCGGAGACGGGCCGGGCTGTCGGTGAGCGACGCGTCATGCGCCTCGTCTGCGAATCATTCTGACCCACTCGTGCTGTGCTCTAGGCGGCGCGTTCTCGCACGCGAAATCGGCGCTCTCGTCCTGGTGGGAGCTGCCGGCGTCCTCGTCGGCGAAGATGCAGAGCAGTCAGCCGACCTAGCCGAGCCAGCGAGCGGGAGACGAACATCTGCACCACGTCGTCGGCCCATCTGTCTCTCAGTATCGCTGTTACATGTGAGCCCTCTCGGATCTGACTTTGCTTCTGTCGACAAGTGCGCATTCCGACCAGCCAGCTTTACCTACTCACTCACTTACTCGCTAAGCAGACGTTGTTCTCCTTGTTCATGCACGCACCGCTCTGCTTGGAGTGCGATTAGTTTATCGCCGTGCGTACACGTACAGTACAGTACTGCAGCAGTCGTTTGTGCGGAGGTCGAGCCATGGTACGCCACAATGACGCACGCACGGCTTGTACCAGATGTAGCAAATACTAACTACCGTATCATTACTTTTCTGTGCGTGTCTAACTGACTCACTGCTAGCCTGTGATTTGTCGATCGATTGTGTGGCGGCGATGAGCTCATCCATATATGACGTCACGTAAAAATTCAAATTTTTGGGCCCCTCCCCCGTCCGTCATCTGGTCTAACATATAAACATAGCCTACCTTTTACACATGCAGTCACCTTGCAAGTAAATTTTGTGACCTCCTCGGCAGGTGACGTCATATGGATGAGCTCAATCTAGTCCGTGCTTTGCTTCGCTATCTCTCAAACTCGCGCTTAATGTCCGCTCTTGCTTCTGCGCTGTCCCGCTCCGCCTAGTCATATAAATTATACGTACACGTTCTTCTCATTTTGTGCTGTGCTGTCTGCTGCTGATGTGCGTGCCCCGGCGTGGGATGGTAAATCCGAATGAAGCTAGCTCACTTGTTCTCGAGAGAGAAAGTCGATGTAGTGCACGCACGGTAGCTCCACTGCAGATAGCAGTAGTGCAGAGTACGTAAACCGTTCTGTGGGTTCCCGCGCCTGTCCACAGTAGCGAACAGCTAGCTAGCCGACTGGTTTTGTTGTCACGCGCCCCAGCCAGTGTGACTATAGTCTAGCTTCATGACGGTGCACCGATGTCTTTTCTGCGAGTGACAAAGGGCATGCAGCGTGAACTGTACTCGCAAACTATAATCAATAAGTCCCAAGAGCACGTCATACTGAAGCGTGTCTCCAGTACTGAGAACATTCTGCCTAGCTTAGCCTGGCTAACAACAACTAAACAAGTAAATTGGCAAAGCCAAAAAAGCATTCTGCCGTTTCACAAAAAAAACACCAGCATATACGAGTAAGATTTTGAAGCAAGAAAGAAAACGACCCCACGATTTGTCGCCGTACCGCCTCCGAACCCCCCACCATTCGCAAGTTCGTAGATACCATTGGCAAGTTTGCGACTACCATTGGCAAGCTGGCATAAACCGCAGCAAAAATTATCTTGAAACCGTGACAACTGCAGTGCACCTACCCTTACGTTGTTAGCATGATAAGCCCTTTGCAGTCTCTAAAAAGCCTTTAGTTGTTAGAAGCTGCACGCTAAAAAAAAGTAGACGACCGAAGTGACCGCTGCACAAGAAGCCACTGTTACGAAGTTTGCTACGCTATGTTACGCCCTCTTCAGTCTTAAAAATGCCTTCAGTTGTAAGAACTTGCACGCTGAAAAGAAGTAGACAACCGAAGTGACCGTTGCACAAAAAATCACTGTTACGAAGTTTGCTACGCTATGATACACCCTCTTCAGCTTTTGAAAAGCATTTAGTTGTTCCAAGTTGAGCGCTGAAAAAAAATATAGTACCGAAATGACCGTTGCACAAAAAGCTATTGTTACAAAGTTTGCTACGCTATGATACGATATTCGCAGCTTCTGAAAAACTTTTAGTGGTTAGAAGTTGCACGCTGAAAAGAAGTAGACGACCGAAGTGACCGTTGCACAGGAAGCCATTGTTACAATGTTATACTTATGATAAGCCTTCTGTAATTTTTGAAAAGCTGGCGGTCGACGGATTCATAGCAGATACGGACGTGTAGGGAGGACAGGGCGAGCAGCTGCAGCCAAATGTTTTTTTGTGAAAAATGAGACTTTGACGAAGAGTAAATCTCGTATGCGCAGCAGCAGAATACTTTATTGCGCGGTTGCTTCGAAAGGACGATCGAGCATTTGTGGGTGGCGGATCTGGAAGTGATGTGTATAGGTAGGTGGTTTTCCATAAAGACGTTTGTGGAAGGGTGGGTTTATGAATTTAAATTTTTGCGGACATTTTCCATGTTCAACACATAAATGTCTGGACAAGCTGTGGGAAGGGATCCAAAAATTTAAATTTGTCTTTAACGTTTTTTATGGAAGGTTCCTGCAGATGCACGACAGTTGTCAGAGTGCCAAGACGGTTCCTGCCGCGAGTCATTATCAATACGCACATACCATAAACGTCGATTTGAAGCGTTCATATGCAAGAATAAATTTTGAAAACTGATGGTGGGGTTGCTGAGTCCATGTTCGTACTGTCTATCGACGTGCCGGTTAAGTACGTCGTACGCGCTCGAGGCGTCGCCCGATGCATGTAGATATGGTGATACCCATGCTAAATGTCGCTTCGACAGATGCTGAGTGAGCACTTATGACGTCTGATCCAACGGTATTCGGAAACGCAATTTTGTACTGCAGAAGCAAGTAGTAGCGGAGGAACCCGAATTCCGGGAAGTCCATGCCGCAACGGAACCATGCAGCAGACAAACTCAAGCTGAAGACGGTGCAGAGCTCTGTGCAAAGTATCACGCGTCCCAAAAGTCCTTTACGTTGGCCGGTTTTCTCGAAATTTCAGAGCTGGATTTCGCTAGACTGGCTGAACCTGCACGGAGTCAAATATATCAAAATGACGGCCAAACTGCGGCAATTATTTTGATACACCGGGCCCCCATCCTCTTTAGCTAGCCTTTGGCCGGTTGGTGTCTACCTTAAGCAATTTTAGTAGCCTTTAGAATAGCCTGGAGCACTTTTGGAACATTCTGGAACACCCTGGAACATAGTGCACTATTATCCTCTAGACGTTCGTTAACTTTCAATTTTTTTAGGAAGGGAAGAGGGGGATCAACGTGCGAACAGTTAGCATCGTTTATTTTTTCGCTCGCTCGTTGGCGGAGGCAAAAAATGCGATTCATATAAGCCCCGTCGACTGCTTCTTGATATAAAGCTTAGCTACTTTCCGAACACAACCATCGCTAGTTCATTCATACCGGGCAAATTTCTCTTGCAATACATACTGACGAAGTGTTGGTATCTGCGTTCGCTGACCATTGCGATGGCGTCGACGTTGACTACCGCTTTTTCTCGCATTCAAGTCGGTGTAGGTGGCGCTTTGACGCTGTGTTTAATGCAATGCTCATTTCTCTCTCACTCTCGCGACGTTGCATTAAACACAGCGTCAAAGTGCCACCTACGTACACCGACTTAAGCCAGTGTCGAGCCAGCCAGACTTAATGCGAGAAAAAACGGTATGCAACCTTGAAACGGCTGCGTTGCAGAAATCTTCGCGAGTTTCAATGCACACGTTACTCAACTTTTTCTCTGGATTATCAGTTCACCGACGATGATGTAATCGAAATTTGTCGTCAGAATACCGCGTAACGATTCTCGTCTTATTGGTCGATGCACGCACCTCACGCTGCTTTCTGTGACGGTACGATATGGTTGTGGTAGCTGTTTTGCGGTGCACTACAGCTTAATGCCGAGGTAAGTGCCTAATGTAAACCTCTATGAACTCTTCGGAAGCGTGCATCAGTTATTGCAAGTGTTCTTACGTTATCTACTACGTAAACTCCGTAGATAACTCAGTTCTCTCCTCCGGCTAGCTACTCTAGACGGAACGACGAACGACCAAGTGTCAACAAACCCCATTCTTTACCATTTTCCTCTCCGCGCATAGCGAAACATGGTCAGAGTGCGACATCCGTGACTGCACGGAACGACAAAACACTCGCACGGAACATGTGAATACCGTAATGCGTAAGGTACGACATTCGTAATTGCACGGAACGATACAACACCTGGATGCAACGTATGCACACCGTAATGCGTAGGGTACGACATTCGCAACTGCACGAAATGACAGAAACACATTGCATGGAACGTGCTAACACCGTAATGCGTAGGGTACGACATTCGCGTGTAGCCATTATTAAAGCCCACTTAGCTGCTCACTTTCATTCGTCTCTATGTACAGTTTCTTTGACCGCTTTGATCGCCAACCGCCTTGCCTTTGTACCGCTCGCTCTCCCATGCCAGCGCTAATCGCCGCTGTCGCGCCTCCTCTGCGCAACATGTGCAGTCCATAGTCCGTTGCATCGTATCCGATCGCACGAATGCAGTCACCGAAAATTTCACGTGCTCGGCCGTAGGTTAACGGCTTGTGCACGTGAAGTGTCGTCACTCGTCGAGTGCGAGGATCGCGCCTCATCTGCGTCAGCAGAAAAGCGTCCTTCGGCAGCTGGGTCATGCGCAAATAACGGCGCAGCAGTTTCACTGGACACGTGGGCTTGCTCGTCGCCGCCACGTGCCGCTTGAAACCTTTTGCCGCTTGATCGGCCTTTGATGCCATCTCGACGTAAATCGTGACCGCCACCTACGCCTTGGCTTGAAGAGGCTTGTTCTGTCATCTGCTTACGAAGGGCGGGTGGGAGGGCCGACACTGGTGGGAATGCGCGGACGAGAAAAACAGCCAGGACGTGAAAGTGAGAAGGCCGACGAGCGAGAAAACACTTTCTCGCGACGAGGCGAGTGCCTGCGAGACCCTAGACGAGCGAATGAAAAACGACTTCTTCGTTGCTCTTCTACCGTAGGCTAGCCTCCGCAGAGAAATACCATTTACTGCATCGGCGTCTCAGCAAGAACAAAAATTACTATAAGTAGACCGACCATCGAATCGCCGAAAAACATCCTGCCGAAACAAAAACTGGTGGGGCAAAATTGGGAGAGTCGGCCCGGCGAGTAATCCCAATCTTAGCACTTAGCCATCGTCTTTATAATGCTGGAAAAATGCAAACATCCTACCAAAACGTAGAAAAATTTGTAACAGTAGCTTCCTGTGCAACGGTCACTTCGGTTGTCTACTTCTTTTCAGCGAGCAAGTTCTTACAACTGAAAGCATTTTAAAAGTTGAAGAGGGCGTAACATAGCTTAGCAAACTTCGTAACACTGACTTCCTGTGCAACGGTCACTTCGGTTGTCTACTTCTTTTCAGCGAGCAAGTTCTTACAACTAAAAGCATTTTAAAGGTTGAAGAGGGCGTAACATAGCTTAGCAAACTTCGTAACAGTGGCTTCCTGTGCAACGGTCACTTCGGTTGTCTACTTCTTTTCAGCGGGCAAGTTCTTACAACTGAATGCATTTTAAAGGTTGAAGAGGGCGTAACATAGCTTAGCAAACTTCGTAACAGTGGCTTCCTGTGCAACGGTCACTTC
>JAQGBB010002520.1:0-10761 GCA_034691745.1 Prismatolaimus dolichurus | reverse complement strand
CTATTACTGGACTGGGATTCTTCAAGATGAGATTAGACATACCAACAACGGCGTGCAAACTTTATTCTCTGGCAGGGACACTATAACCGCATGTTTTGTGCGTTAGGCTTATCCTGTCCATGGCTCTTTATGGCAGCTGTCCCGTTGAACACGCTTGTCGTCGTCGTGTCACGAAAGGTTCTTTGGTTGTTTTTTGCTGACATGATTTCGAGTAATAATAAGCAAGCACCCGCGGTGCGTGAAAACACTTACTGTCAGTACAAGAAACGTGACTGTTTTCGTTTACGATGCGCGGGTAAGGAGATTAGACTTCTTTCTCAGTCTAGTGTAAGAAGTTGTGGTAGTTCGAATCTTTAGGAACCTTTCCTGGTCATGACGCCATACGTATGCCGTTTTAGGATCGTTGTTTTGCGCAAATCACATTGAAGGAAAGCGCGAAGGCTATAGACAGTGTCAGTACGTTTCAAACAAGACGAATAAGCGGTGCTGGAAGGTTCACAGATCAGAGAAGGACGGGTAATGAAGTTACTAGTTATCTGTTCCCTGCCTTGCACGAAAGGATGCCCCAGGCATTTCCAGTTTCGACGTAGATCAAATTTTCAGTCGGTCTGGCAAGTCAATTTTCTGGATACGTTTTCGGACTTTGGGGCCATGCCTCGCTGCGGCCCAAGAACATGCGCCAAGCCTTGCAGTTTTTGTTTTAGTTTCTGTCGCGATCACATGCAGTTCCGAAATGGAATGCGGAAGAAGCAGTCGACATCAGCTCGGCAGCAACTTACACCTCAGGAAATTTTGAAATGTCTTGATGAGTCCGCCACAGCTCGTCGAAAGGGGCTGATTCGCCCGAAAAGCGCTCCAGGTGCATAAGAGAGGTTGAGACTGCACTGTGATGACTGATGTGGGCGCATTTTACGTTGAAAGATGTTACGTACTGACGTGTGTCTAGGCAAAATTCTCTGATAGCTTTGCACTTGTAAGAAAGTAGTGTAAACGTTCTCAAACGTACAAGCAATTCTAGTGACTGACAGTTCGGACGATGGCGACGACGTGGTCAACGAATGCCTGCTGGACGCTTCAGAGACATTCGCAAGCGAGAGCGAAATCGACGAGCGATACGTTGAACCTCTAAGGTTTGTCTTTGAAGCTTATGAATTTTGTCGTGGACTTAAATGTATTCCAAACTAGCGATGATCGTTTTCTAGGCACGCAGGCGTATTCACCGTCGAAGAGATGATTCGACTCGAACGCGAGAAGACACTCCGTCTGAAAACCCTGTACGAGAGAGAACTTGATCTTATTCGTCACCAATATGTCCAACGGAAGGCCGCGTACGCACATGCGATTGCAGCTGAAAAACTTGCAGGTAGGTTTCTTTTTTACTGTCCAGCTAGTCATTGAGGGTCTTTCGATAGCTAGCGATAGTATTTTTATGCATGATAAGCGGGCTTTACTCTACCGACGTTTCACAAAGCTTTATCGGTTAACAGTCGTATCGTTGAGGTCGACGCGTGGTCGTTTTTATGCACAGTTTATTGTTCATCGCTAGTTATCATTGTACTCCTCTTAGTCGTTTGGCGTAGTGAGAGTGCCGTAAATTATCGATTAATTCCCCGGGGGATTGTTTCGTAAGCCAAATTTGAAAAAAAGGTGTCCCTTTAGAATTCGTATACCTTTCAACACAGAGGTTTTCTGGGAGGGGCAATTAATCGATTATTTACGGTATGTGGCGAACATCACATAGTGAACAACAACACAGCTAACCGTGTGTACCCGCTAGCTAGCCGTGAATATTATACAGTACAGCGGACAATGTACTTGCGTTGATAGTACATGAGTACTACACGCATGAGCGACGCGAAGTAGGAGGCTTTCCTCTGTCCCAAAAATATTTCAAGCCTTTTTTCCTGGCGTTTTGGCTAGAGGTTCCTACAAGCGTCGCCCCTGCACCTGTACATTACATTTTGGTGTTTAGCAAAAAATGAAGCAAAACCAGTTGAGTGAGAGGCGATATGAATTAAGTTCTGTCCGTCATCCACTGAGTCAATACTTGCGTAAAAGAACATACTCTACTCTAGCCCCCACCGTTGCTGCGTCTGTCGACTGCGAGTCTGCATCCATGCCAGTTTGGTCCTTCTCCTCCTTGTTCTGAACCACAAAACCCTGCTGCACAAGGCGTCGAAGTGTCTCTTCACCACTTATCGTCGGACAATGTTCACTCAGTTTGAGTGCACGAACATAGTCTCCCTCAATTTGCATGTTGAACAAGGCGTTTTGAACTTCGGGAAAGTTGTCCTCCACTGCGGCTTGATTCCCGCTGATTAGCACCTCATCGCCTCCGTCCGTCTGCACGACTGTCACGACAAGTGTTTCTCCACTCTTTGGTTCTGAGTCGCCGTCATGTGTCTCCGATGAGCTCGCTGACTTCGACTTTAGTTGCACCGCGATGGCTGTATCCTCCGTAGACGCCGTTGACGGTGGTGACAAATCGCCGGTGCGTGCAGGCGTGATCACCGCTGTCTCGTTTTTCGGTTCTGCTTTGACGATAGCGAGGGCTGTGTGTTCGACCGGCGTTGCGGAAGGCCTTCGACTACTGGGTGTTGCACCGAGAGTGCTGCTTCCGGCGTCTGTTGTTTTACGTCGCTTGATGGCAGGCTGTCGCATGTCGCAGTGCAACTGCTGCATCAACTGCTGCTCGAAGTTGGACGGGCTGCTTCGGTTTTGCCCATTGAAGTGGTGAATCGTTCCGGTACCACTTGACGGCGTTGATCGAAGGCCCGTGGATGTCTGCCCCGGATTTCGCCGCTGTAGGCTCGTCGCTCCAGCGTTGAGCAACATGGATTGAATCGTGGCTGCAGCGTTCGCCTGTCGAGCAGCGTTGGTTGGCGTCGCTGCTTGTCGGTTCTCTTTGAGCCAGTCGACAATTTCGTCTGCCAACTCGTGCAGCTGGTAGAACTGTGCTTCCGCTTTGAGCAGCTCGATTTCCTGCGAGATTAGATTTTATTGCGTGGCGTAACTTGGGCGCTAGAAGAGACTTACCGCGAAATCTTTGGCGATCAATAAGCGTCCAGATCGGAGGAAGTTCAGTATGTGTCTAAACGACGGTCCGTCTCGATCGATGAAGTACCGTTGCTTTAAACTGTCGAGAACGATCGGAGTAGTGCCGTTGAAGAGTTGCGCGAGTCGCGAGTCGGGATAGCTGGAGACAGTATGATAATGACAGTGTTTGCCTTCAGCATATAGCAGGGTCACTTACCGAGTGAGCGTTTGCAAAGTAGACGTATATCGCACACCACCGACATCGATGTGCACCGGTGCGGTGAGATGCGTAGCTGTAGCCACGCGTGGAATGCCCGGCGGTGTCTGAGCAGGTGAGATGCAGGAATTGTGCCCCGAACTCGATAATGCTGATGGACTGTTCGTGTCTCTGGCACCGAACGCTGCGAGACCATTTGTGTGCGCTGTGGCTGCACTTCGTAAACCACCGTTTGCGCCGTCGTTTAACTCGAGTGCTGCCACAGCTGGTCGAGCGGTTGGACGAAGAACACCGTTGCTGCTTGTTCCGGACGCTCTCGCTGAACTCGCAGCCGTTATCGTCGCTGGTTTTGCAGCTGGACTTGCGGCTCGCTTTCGGTTCGCGAAGATCGTTTCGAGACGGCTCATCGCACTCGGCGTGTTAGCATCGGTGGAAGGTGACGGTGCAGTGTCGTCACTTGTTCGCTGATCTGATTGGCTGTCGTGTTGCTGCTTCGGTGATGAGGTCGCCGGCAAGTAGTCGACGTAGAGTGGCCGAATTTCGTCTGAAATGCGCAGGCATATTGCTATTGCGTTGCTCATTAACTTTGTGTGTACAGTACGTATTTTAAACAGTGTACAGGAGTGGGGAGTTAGCTCGACGAGTCGGAAATGTCTAACTTGTTTCCCTTGAGTATCGATGTAGGACTGCCCTAACGTGAGCCTTTTACCGTAGACCGCAGGCTTTGGCAGATGACAAGGTAGTTGCTGCCTGCTGAGATCGAGAGCGCGAAACGCGGAGAACGCTGGTTTCGACTCTCCACTTTGGTGCGAAGCGAGGTCGATGTTCGGTTTTGAACTAGCGATGGCAGTGCTCGTCGGCTGAGCCACTTTGCTGTCCTTCTGTTTCTGGTTCGATGGCAACCATGGCACGTTTGCGTCGAAGCGGCAAATGTCAGCACCGTAGTCGCTCCGAGGATACATCCACGGCAAACCTGCGAATTCTCCGTTGAGTGCTGCAGGCCAAGCTTTCTTCCACGCTTCGACGACAGCGGCTGCGTTACTGTGCGAGACCAGCAGCTCGTCTGCGGTCGGCACTCGCAGGTTGCCATTGGCGCTCAGCTTGTCGCTGCCTGTCGCGTGTGCTGTGGGCACTTGCTTGAGAGCGAACGGATTCCACCCGCACGGCGCAGCACTGAGAACCGGTGGAACCTCATCGTTTGGTGACGGTGTCGACGAGTGTACTTGAGCGTCGCCATCTTCCGCGCTCGACGCTGGTGCACTCGTCCAGTCTTCGGCCGTGGCGCGTTGCCAGCACGTCAGCAGCTCTTCGGTGTTCGGCGGCGAATGGTTGTGTGCGCCTTCGCGGAGTTCGGCGGCGGTAGAACCAAACATTATCGTGGCACGCGCACGACACTGATTCTTCGCTTCAGTGCATTTGAGATACATCCGGTCGTGCCGCCGTTTGTCGCATCCGTATGTGTAGCCGTCGAGCAAGTAGCCGCTACCCCCGCGCTTTAGCGGCACGAGTTCGTAACTGACCATGCGAGGGACGGGCTGATCGGGAGCCAGTGTGGCGAGGTGGGAGCAAGGAAGAAGAGAAGCAATGTATACCCGTGGAAAAAATGAGCAGAGAGAGGTTTTGAAATGGCGAGTTCTAAGCAAGGAGCGAATGCAGTGAGGAAAAGAGCTGTGTACGGGCAATTACTATCGTATTAGGGAGGCAGCAAAACGTAAGCAAGCGGCTGTCTTTCGAAAGAGCGCTGTCTCGTACGACGCGAAGTGCATAAAAACGAACTTGTAGTGTCGAAGCAGAAATGTGCGTACACATAGTCGATGATAAATGAGATGTGTTAGTCGAAGTCGAAATTGGCAGCGAAACTCGTCATATCTAGCGGCAGTTCTGCTTCACTTGCGACCATTGTCGCGTCGGGTGTTCAGCTTTCTTTGCTCTCACACGACGTGGATGTACAATTGTGCACCGCGAGTGTTCAGCCCGAAAATGTAGTATGCGCTGAGAGGAAAGAGACAAACGCTTGCGGCTGCTTGTCGAGACTGTCTGGCATACTCTGGGTCGATGTGCTAGGAGTATAATAGTGTCCAGCTCCTGCGAAGCAGCAAAGCGCGTGCAATTGAGTAAATCCAGAAACTACCGAAAGCTGAGGGAATCAGAAAGAAGTTGAACTGACTGGCGACAGAAAAGGCACCTAGACAGCCGGACAGAAAAGTAGGCATAGCTGCGAGAAGATGAGCAAATGAAAGGGTCGCGAATGGCTTGTTTCGAGACTCGAGTCACTCGACACCGTTGTTGTGTTGGCACGCATAGAAAAGATCGAATCGGCTGGACGGAGAGGTCGACGCTGCTGGCGGGGAAGACAAGTGCAGCTGTGCGCCGACAGTTTCTTGACAGACCGGGCGGTGGATGGCCGCGTTGCTGGGCCAGTGGACGAGGCTATTTTTTAATAGGCAGTCCGTCGTTCGTTCACTGCCCGACTTGTCGCTCGCTCGTTTTCGCCCTCTTTCGATCGTTCGGCGCTAATCTTTGCCCCGGCATCTTTCGAACCCGAGGTGCTATCGGTAACAGTCGCCCCTCTGTCGATACTGGGTTAGGCATTGCGTCGTCTATAGGCTATTTTCTCTTGCTTCCTCGCTGTGTATCGGCAACCAGCGGGCGGTTATTACTCGCGGCTCGTAGTCGAAGGAAACTTTGCTGATGAGTCGCGCGACAGCCGAGCGGATGTCGACCGAGTTTCACTGTCGGCAGGGAAGTGCATCAGCAAGATACGATGAGTGAAGGCGTAAGAGCGCAGCAATTTCGCAAAATAACGGAACGCACGCTAGGCTATACCTAGGTCCTTCGATCTTCGATCGTTAGTGAATGGTCCGCGAGAACTGCCTTTAGTAGAACTACCGTGCTTTAGTAGGTACAGGCTATATTGATGTTATCCTCAAAATTTTTGAGGTGCATGGCTTGCAATGATGCGATGTCGGTGTGGTTTTAGGCGGCTGAGCTGTTAAAATTAAATTGAAATTCGCTGCTGGCTCCCGTTGCATGTAGGGATCCAGGCAGGTGTATTACGCGGTGCACGTTTTTCGTGTTGTACGTGTTCTAGGTGGACGGCGCGTGCATCGAAAATAGTGACCGACAAGTGTACATTTACTGGGAGTTTTTCTGCAGTTGAAACTTTATGAAAATTAATGATCTTTGAAGTTTTGACGCTTTCTTTTGAAAATTTTATGTCCACCACGTAAACTGCACACCTTTTATGTGTATGATACGTTGTAATGCCGATCGCTGTGTTATGTGTCGCATTATTTGTTGTATGTGTTGTACGTTACGTATGTGGCGCAAGTTGACACTGAGGACGTTATCTGCTCGCCCGACGAGTGATTGCGCGATCGACCGGTCATTTCAGCTTACCTCTAACGTGTAGAATGATGAGGCAGTAGGTGAGCTCGTTGAAGTATCGTTGTTCCTCTCGAGTTCGGCCGATTCTTCGTGCTGTCTTTGCTTCTTCGTGACTAGCTGAGATTTGGTGCAACGCCAAAGAAGGCGTAGCGTCGAAGAAACGAGAACGAGGCAGGCTGAACGGATAAGAGGCGAGCAGAGCTCGTGCAAATTGCAAACGCCATCGGCAATAGTCGAACGCGAGACGCACGAGAAGGAGGAGGCAAAGGAGGCTAGCGGTAGAGAGCATCGCCCCATCTTGTGTGCTCGCCGGGTGCACTGCTCTCAAATGCGCCTGCGTCTATGCTTGACACAGCAAGCAAGCGCCTGCGTGTCGGTCTCTTCGTGAGTCCGCTTTCGCTTGAGTTCCCGAGTGGCGGTGCTCCGGGCGGTGCTGTCGGCATTGCCGCTACTCCGTCTTGTCTCGATTCGATAAAAACCTTGCACGCCGATGGACGCAGCAAGAGCTCGCTTAGACTGAGTAGGCAGCTTTCCGGCTTTGAGGAACAGCCAGGCGGCATTGTTACTTGCTTGAAAGCATGAAAGCGAAGCGAGTCGCGGTCCGGTCTGCCTGCGTGTCGTGAGTCTGCGCTGAGGGCACAAGTGACGATTTGACAGAAAGTAGCGGTCTGTCGGCAGGCTGTTATGATACCGTCGATGTGTGCGTTTGTTCTATTTCTTTCAAAGCTGTTTCGTTTCGTCTTTTCCCTGCCTGTGTAGTGTACTCTACTCCTGTTTGTGTAAGTACGACGAATGACGCGGGAGAGCATGTGATAGTATGCTGCTAACAAGTAATAAGCGTGCCAAAGAGCTCTAGTGAGTACCTTCATGTGCAAGCTCAGCTTCTTCGAACTCGTCGTAGTCGTCTTCGCAGCCATCATTAGTGAGCATCTCTCCCAATTCGTCTGCATCATCGTTAATCGACGAATGCCGATCGCCACTGTTGCAGACCGCCGCACCGCCAGCAGCGTCGTTCTGTAGCATCGATAGTCGCTTTTCCTTCGCACTATTACTGAGCGCCGCCTGCAAATCAACAAAGTGACCGACTGAAAGCGCCACCTCTCTGCGCTAGTGGAGCACGCACCTGGAACTGCTCGTCACCACTCATCTGCACCGGGTGTTTCGACTTGAGATGCTTCTGCAGGGAGCTCGTCCCGCCCGAGTAGGTGATCTTTGATGTGCACAGTAAGCAGTGGGCGTAACGCTTGTCCAATTCGCCGAAGAAGTCGGGCGATTCTTTGAGCGGGAAACCGAAGTACTTCCAGACGACAGAGATGGCTTTTGCGGGGCGATAGAGAGGTTTCCGTGTTGGCATCGTTGCGGCGATTGCCTTTGGTGTTTTCTTTGCGCTGACCACCCCGTTCACGTGCGGAGAGTGAGAGCTGCCACCACCGTTACTGAGTGCGAAGACGGAGGCGAGAAGTTTGTCATCGGTGAAATCGACTGCTTCGAAGTCGGTTGCGGTCGCGGTGTCGGATCCACGAGTGGCGGTCGTGCTAGCTGTGTTGGCGCTCCCGAATAGTTGCCGCATTAGACGCATTGTCGCGTCGCTTTCGTTGCTCGATGCGGCGGCGTTGGAACTGAGAGCTGCTGCGACCGCGCTTGGAATGTGCGAAAAGTCGAACATGAAGTTGAGATCGCCGTTTCGCTCGTGCAGCAGAGGGGCTTGTTTGCCGCTTTGTCTGCTCACGAGCATGTTCGGCGTGGATGTGGTCAGGCCGCCGTCACTTGCTGCCATGACTGAAAAAGGGAGCGTCAATGAGGCATTGCGCGTCGGCGAAATAGCGAGCGAGCTTCAGCGCAGTTTGGTGACCGGTGCGGTTAGCAACTTTTTCTTGGTGTAGAAAGCGCGCGAGGTTGGCTGTACATACGCAGCGTACGTATAGTGAGAGAAGTCGTGGACGACTGCGCTCGATCGAAGAGTCGGTTCTCGTTCGCCTTAGCGTCGGTGCCGCCACGCGAGACGCTGGCACAGACTGGAGAAGTTTTTCTTCTGGAAGCTGTGTAGGATTTGTGTTTAGCTACAGCTAGCTTGCCGAGCAGTGATGCTTCGTGGTAGCAACAGCGGTCTCGCACAGCATTGAACGCGTCAGTTGCGCGTGCGGGTGGGGGAGGGTGGTCGCCCGATCGGTCCGTTGGCGAGCCTCGACGAGGTTTCAATTGATATCGCGTGGCACTCGTTGCCAATGCGAGCGAGATGCCTTTAACGCTAACGCGAGGAAATAGAGTGCTGCCTTCGCCAAGGAAGGTGGAATCGGCGCTGTATGTGTTAGTTAGGCACATTGGCTTCTCGCGGTTTTCCTTGACAATACACGGTGAGGAGAGAACAATGTATACATACATTATATGTTTTTACGCACATTACGTCGTCGTTGGCTGTTAGCCAGAATGACAAGCGTGAGTTTAGCGCTTAGCTTTATTTTCGTGCAGACGCGCCGCGAGGTCAAATGCCTGCGGCTGGTATGCTAGCTGTGGATGTGGGAGGGAATCGGCAGACATGCATTGCCGACGTGTTGACGAACGCGGAATTGCGTCTTCTCGCACAGCGCATCACTCTGGCAGGTGCGAGCGACGGCGAGGCAGGTCGGTTCTCGAGTCTGTGCCGGTCGGGCATTGTCGTCGTCAACTTTTAACAGTCATTGACTGCGGACGCTAAAGGATTCGAGTAGACGACGTGGTTGAATGACAAAATTGCGCCGACAACCGCAGGCGGATGCGATCTATTGCGTAACGCGGAGGCAGGCACGCAACGCCGGGAGGCACCGATTGCGTGCGCTGTCGCCGGCCGGCCGCGATAGATAGGCAGATAGAACGCGTACGGTCGCTCGCTCGATCGGTGTTACGATGTGCGTTGCCTGCCTGTCGCTCCGTCGGAGCGTTCGTCGTCTCTCGCCTGCCTGCCGCCCGCCGGGATAGGTCGATTTTGCGGTTTTTCGGTCTCGGAACTGTTTCGGTCAGATCGGTCGCTCGGATATGGAGAGCGAACGAGCGACTGCATTCTCCACGCCTGTTACGTAAAACGACGCAGGAAGGAAACGAGCGAGCGGTGTCGGCGACGACGACGAGCATGGCACGCAAATTTTGTTACGTCGCTGCGTCGCTCGGGTATTTTAGTTACGTGCGATACAGTACGTTCGTCTGCCGTCACCGCCAGAGAGCGAGAAGGCAGTAGGCCATCGCAATTTCTTTCGGCTTGCCTTGATACGGTTGACTGAGTGAACCGAGCAGGTAGCAAAAAAACTACGCTTCCCATCTCGGCGGTGTTTCGCAAACTCCGTCATCGACCCCTGCTGCCGCGGTTCGCACGCAGTGCCGTTGCGCCGATCTGTACGACGAGACTGCAAGAATGTTTAACCAAGCGAACAGATTGGCTATGGAAAAGAGAACGAACTCGTTTCCATCCGTACTGGGTGGATCCGCTCTTCCGCTTTTTCTTTCTTTTTCGACTCGCCTCGGCGCACCGATTTCGAGATGCACCTTTCGAGAGATAGGTACTTGCGCTTGGATCCGGTTCGCCAGAAAGGTGTTTGGCTTCCGCCCATCTCTTTTAGAGTCGCTTTTTTAACATGTGCTCTATGCATTTATGTTCTGACGCTCAGAGTGGCGTGTTTTCGTTCCTGATCAACATAGAGTAGGTGTTTCCGACACAGGCGAAGGTATGAGTTCGGTGATAAGTCAACTACAATCGGATTGGTCCATACTTTATAAACGGTCGCAACGCAGGCAGGAGAGATTTAGGAGCGATTTTGAGAAACTGAATTGAAATTGCGTCAATTAGTTTCACTTTCGCAATGACAATTGAGATTTTCTCAGCACTGGTTTATGGGCATGCCGTGTTTTCATAAAGGTGCTGTCTATAATATAAGTGAGGTCTTGGAAAATTTGAAATTATCCTTGTGAACTATTGAAAATAAAGTGAAACAAACTCATATGTGCTTTACTTCTAACACTTTTCCAAATGGTTGTTCTAAACCCTATTCTACCATTGGTGTTGACGCCTTTTGTAATGGGAGATTTTCATTTGTGACGCGCTGGACATTTGTGGGGGTGTCACGACCGATATCTACGTCGCAGTTCAACTC
>JAQGBB010002519.1:0-10764 GCA_034691745.1 Prismatolaimus dolichurus | reverse complement strand
CGTGGCAAATTGGCGTTAGTGAGCGTGACTAAAATTCGTTCGAGCTTACGTAAGCGTCACAGCGGTGTGGCGCCAAAATGAGCGCGAGAAAAGAGTGATAAGAGTTGAGCCAGTGATGATGGGCCTGCTAATATGCTCATAAAATTTAGCTTATGGCTCAAATATTTACGCGAGAGTTAGCAAATAACGAGTTTCGAAAAGGCCTTGCCGCCTATGCCGACACATTATGCAGTCGTAGTATACACTGCGGGGAAAAAAGTTTGGCGATCATCATCGACGTCGTTGTGAAGAACGGGAGGCAGCACCAGTTTAAAATTTCGAATGTGAATTTTGCCGCAGAAAAATGCCGTGTGGCTCCCTGTTTTTCGCCTCGAGGGCTAACAACAGCCTACGTTTACGCACACTTCACGCGTAAAAAGTCGGCAATTTTAGTTAGTTATCCGGTTGCTCAGTTGTGATGATGAACTTGCGCCTGCTAATCGGAGGTTTCACTTCTGACGTTCCACGCGCGTCACTGACTCGCCGCGGTTGGGGGAATTGTGCAAAGTGTTAAACTCCTAATGGGCATGCAAGCGAGCAATGCGCAACGAGCGATGCCCGGCGGAAACCGTAAATAATCGCCTGCTGCTAACAATTGCGAGTCGTCGGAATTTATGCGTTTGCCACCACAAACGAGAAACGTTTCTCTTTGGGCGAGAAATTAACAGATTGCTTTAGCTTTCTTCAAGCAGGCTCAGCTGCAGCTGCGGGCCAACTTTCGCTCACCGGGGAACAAACGGAACGAACGCCAGCCGCATCGTGTGTACCAAATGTTATGATAAAGTTATAAGCATTATTGTATTGTTGGGTGCCAAATATTTTCAGGCAAAAAACAATACGATGTCGTAAGCACACATTGTACATGCTTTTAGAAAAGTGCGAAAACGATCATAAGTAGAGGTAGCGACTTGCAAAAAGAACCGCTGTAGGGCCTACTAAAAACATGTGCATGCAGTAAAGCTGAACGCCAGAGTATTAGCTAGTAACTTACTATTTTGTCCTTGGTCGGCATCGCGTCGCACTCATTTATTAAGGCATTTATACATGGCATGTCCAAGCAATTCTGTCATTCGATGGTATGTTAAAGACGCACATTCCATGTCCAAATTTAACTCTAATCGATGGGGCACATCGTGAAGCATTATGGAAAAAAATTTGTGAAAAAATATTTTTTCAACCACACTGTATGTTGCGGTACATGCGAAATTGTGCAACTTTCAGCCTCCCGCCTTCATATCACATAAAGTTCATGGGTTGGACTCTCACTGCTCGTGATCACCTGACATTTCGCCTAAAAATATCAACTGTCTTCCCTGTGGCACTAAGGCACGTGTGCGCCATATCGGTTTGATTATCAATGATTTTAGCCACGTCCGCACACCGCTTTTGAAACAAAAGTTGTGCTCCCTTCATAAGCACTGCGTCCTAAAAGCTAATATTTGCTGCAAAATGCTCGGTTGGACCTTGACCAAAATTATAAGTGGATTTGAGCGAAACCTCAAATTTTGCAAAGCGTTTCTCTCACTATGGCAAAAGTCAGAAAGAAATGACGAAAGTTGCAGAAGCTACATTGGTGTACCCACAATCGTCGAAAGTGTTGCTCTCTACTGCTTGAGAATTTTTAGGAATTTTGGCCAGTGGTTATATGTATTCACCTTTTCGCTAAAGGAATGGCAACAAACGAGGATTTGTATTACGAAAATGTCTTGCGACTTGTTCTAGAAGCTGGCGCCGTAAGCAGATACCAAAATCGATTCTAACTCATGATTGCGCGTTGCACGATTTGACCGCGTTTTAGATTGTGCGTGAAGCTTTCAATCGACCGGGTCCGGTTAACTTCACGACAAAAAGTTCAGACATCGATCTTGTCACGGAGACCGACAAGAGGGTTGAAGATCACTTGATCAATGGTCTCAAGGCCAAATTTCCCGACCATAAGTTTATTGGAGAGGAATCGGATAAGGGCAAGAACGTGCTAACGTCTGCGCCCACGTGGATAATCGATCCTGTCGATGGAACGACAAATTTTGTTCACAAGTACGTCACCGAATTTGTTTTTCTTTTTTGTCTTGAACGATTTGGTGCCTTTCCAGATTCCCTTTCGTCTGCATATCGATCGGCTGCTACATTGAGCGAAAGGCTCGAATAGGCATCATTTATAACCCGATTTTCAACGACCTCTACACTGCACGAGCCGGTCAGGGCGCATACAAGAACGGCTTCCGCATCCATTGCTCAGGAACGAAGGGTAATTCTTATCTCTGTATGTAGTGTATACATGTATTGATTCCACCACAACAGAGTGCGGCAAGACGTTTTTCGGGAGTTCAGTTAGGGTACGATGACGTATGCCAGAACATGCCGCATTTTACCTCTCCACAGCTGCAGTGCATCTGTATTATACACACCTAACTAACGTATGCATACGCTTGGACGCTCTGCTCGTAGACTTAAGACACTCCGTAGTGATGTTGTCGCTGGGTTTACACAATCTGAAGTTGGCGAGCGACGCGCTCGAGATCGGTCTTCAGAATAATCGCGTCCTCGCACTCGCCGGCATTCAAGGGTGTGTGCATGTATTGTACATTGTTATAGAACTAGCGAAGAGTGTTATATTATCGACGGTGGGGTCAGCGAATGATCGTCCGATCATTTCTAACTTTCTCGAGTCGATGAAGTCGTTTCTTGATGCCGGGATTCGGGGGTAAGCAACGCAACGGCCTGCGAGTGATGTATTTACACAATCCCAGTTTTAAAATGCATATATTCTACATGTATACACTGAGTTTTGCATTCTTCGCCAAAGTGGATTATTTTGCGTATGCAAGACATTCGTTCGTAGAGGGCCGTTGCGTTGCTCCACGGTGGTGCAACCCTTTCGATTTGTATGACTGATTAATAAATCTTACGCCACTCTTGCCGCACTCTGCTGAAGGCTTTTCTCACTTCAAACTACCCCGGGCGACTTCTTTCTACCCTGTACGTGCCACTTGCAGAGCTCTCGAAAAGTGTGGTTATGTCGACCGTTGGGTCGACCCGCGAGGATAGCCTCATTTGTAGTTTCGTCGACTCGTTGAAAGCACTCCTCTATAGCGGCATTCGGGGGTAAGAAAGTGTGAGCAATCCAACTCGACCACACGGGTGCCACTAATCCTGACCTCACTGCACCAACTGTTACTAATCGTTTCTACTGTGCATACAGTCTGAACAGAGAGTAACGAACTTCTTTCCCATTCTTGCAGTCATCGCAGTTTGGGCAGTGCCGCGATGAATATGGTTTATGTCGCTAGTGGATGTGCCGATGCGTACGTCGAATACGGTAGGGAGTTAGCACTGCCTGCAACTGATGATGTGATGCGTTTTTTGCGTACTGCAGGCATTCACTGCTGGGATATGGCCGCTGCCGGTCTCATCATAGAGGAGGCGGGTGGTGTGATGATCGATCCATCAGGTAGTGTTTGCACACGTGCATGGATTTACGTCATTTGTGCATCATTGTGTGAGATACCTTTTTCGCCTGCTGCGATCACTGGAATGTAGGTCTTATACTTTTTCCGCGGGTTTTAACGGAAATTTATTCGAAAGAAATCGATGTACACGTCTGCGCAGTTAGCAAAAATTAGTACGTCTTTTAAGGCTCCGAGTTTGACCTAATGTCACGCCGCGTCCTCTGTGCGAGCACGAAAGAGCTGGCGCTTGAAATGAGCACTCTGATGACGCACGTTAATGTACCGCGCGATGATTAATCGAAGCGGGCAGCTGATGGAAATGAGTTTGACCGGCACGGAGCTGACTCGGGCTTGCGCACACGCAGCCGCGTGCCCCCCTTCTTCTTGACGTGTTATCTCTTATCGACTCACGCTCAGTTTAGTTCTTGTTCAGATCCGTGATGTAGTGTAGTTGCATGCACGTTCAATGTGCGTCTTTTAGAAAGCTTTGCCGTGCTCTTGTGGCACGAAATGTTGCCGCGTAATTGTACTTCTTGTGACGTCACGTGACTTCTTTCTTGCTGAGCGGTTGCTTACTATGCTAGACTGCGGAGATCTATCAGCAGTGAAGTACACGTAAGAGTCAACGCGATGGTGATTTGTTGTCGTATTATGCAGTGCGGGAAATGTGCTAGTCGTTCTTGCTTATGTTGCGTGATTGTTGAAGAGAAATTTCGCATGATTACTTGTGTAAAGTGTTTATTTATTGCACATCATAGTTGGTCAGCAGCGGAAAGCACAGCTAATAGTAGAAGCAGCGTTACCAGGTGTCCCAGTTTTGGACCCTCTCCCAGGACGACGACCAGCTGGGCAAGAGCTGTTGTCCCAGTTTCGACGTGTTTGGATCTGGTAACGCTGAGAAGTAACTGCGTAGAAGCATTCCTTTCACATGTCCAAGATCTATGCGTACGATGGATACAAGTTTACATATACTGTACAGTATATGCAACATCGTACACAGCGTATACTTTACATGCACGCAACAAGCTGAAACTACGCAATGCGATCGATCGGGTATTCAAACTCGGTGAATACGAATGATATGCACTTGTTCAGAACCGAGATATGCTGCTACATACTGCTGCGTAATATGCATAGCGATGGCACCAAGCGTTGAAAAAGTAATAACGGTATCTCCCACGAGCTACATGTTCTCGAACTGATCGATGCGCCGCTTTGTCGACCCACGTCGAATCTCCGCGAGTGTCTTGTATTTCGTTTGACCTCTTGCAGCAAGACCCTCATGCATGACATCGTCTGCGGACATGGCGATGCGTGCAGCATTCAACGCCAGTTTCATCTCCTGCAAGTCGTTTAACAATGCAGCGTATACCGTGCGTGCACACGAAGCTTTACAGCATGTATAGCTCACACTAAAATGTGCACTACAAGCAAGAAAAGCTGGAGCGGCTTAACATTGCCAAGATGATCCTTAAGATCGACGATTTACCAGCGAAAAGCAAACGAGCAAGAAAGGAAAACAAGCGGGGACACGTATTGATGAATAGGGAAACCGATCGCGAATGGTGCGTCATGACAAACGGCACTGTTCATCAATAGGTCGGTAAAGTGAAGCACAAACCTTCGTCGAGCATTAACGAGAAAACTACTGTACAACAAACCGAGTAGACAAAAAGTAGAGCATCAGCGTTCCAAATGGAAGCTAAACTTAGCCAGAGCACAGAAGTCTGTACGCAAAGTGAAAGAAGAACCAAGTTTGTATAGCACTTGCTCTAGACATCCTAGTAGAAAAATACAGACCTATTGGCTGGAAAGAGCTCTGGCATGTCAGCTAATGTACTCGCAAGAAAAACGCGGATGAACATACGGCACACGAAGGTACACCGGCATCGCTTAATGGGCGCCTACAACAGTGTAGACCAAGGAGACCATATATAGCATATTTAGACGAAAGAACGCGAAGATCTAGCTCTTCTATTGCCAAATATCGACCAAAAATAAGAACAACCAGTCGAAGAACTCTTCTCTCATACGTGCACGTACAATACATACCATAAACGGTCTGAGTGTTACAATCCTAGCTAGCACTCGGCAGAAACACTCTCCACAAATAGCCGCAAACACATACATGCTGCCGCTAGCGCACTGCGCAGTACTTCGCCTAGAGCACGCGCCCCCTTGTTTTCCAGCAATGTCTGAAGCTGTGCGATTCCAATCCTCTTCTTACAAGCAGATCTCCCACACAGCTCTACGGCTTCGGTTTCTCAGTCAGTCAGCATAACAGGCGACCCAGGCACGCACTGGTGACAAAAGCCCAAAAATATCAAGCAAACCGTGTAAACAGCAGACGCACGTACAGATAAAGCTTCTACAGTGCGTATTGTGCATTCTCAGCCTGAGAGACTCTCAGAGTGAAGGGCGTACCCAACATTTGAAAACCGTCATATTATGTGTTCGACAAAAGCTTATAAGTACGCAAGGAAACTAGCTGAAAAGCATTTAGCACCTCAACACTACGTACAATCATAGAAAATAAGAGAACACTGGCCCACTCGGTGAAGAGTGACAGGGAAGGCCTCCAGATCGCGGAATGCGTACAAACCTCACCTAAACATAACTACATATGAAATGAACAGCACTGCACACTGGCAACAACGCCACGAAAAGGCGGGCAAGAAAATAAACAGAAGAAACACGTGCTGCGTAAAAGACAAGCCAACACGCAAGAACACATCCAAATGCAAAACGAACGTAGCGTCGAACACGTAAGCCGTATTGCGAGTAAGCGAGAAAAGAGTGAGAGAAGAGTTGACCAGCATCACAGGAAGAAGTGTCAACCAACATTTGTTCGATCGTGCCATCCATAGCGTCAAGTCCAACACCACGACTAGACCATATTCTCAAACTGATCTATTCGTCGCATAGTATTTCCAGCCCGAATCTGGCGCAACGTCTTGTACTTATCCCGACCAGCGCGTTTGTTCTCCATATGAAGAACATCGTACTCAGTCACCTTCTCATCGTTGCGCAATTTGTCAAGATCGTTCGTCAACGCCTAAAGAGAAAGGCGGAGATAGGGTAGCGGAAGAAGAAGAAAAGTAAGCATACGGTAGACAAAAAGACGTTCCACAAGGACAAAGCACGGCCAGTGTGAAGAAAACAAGAATGAGAAAGCAAGTCAAAGCATATGCACTGCAGTGCACGTATGTTCTGCATTATTTTAAAATCCGACGTGCCTAATACACTACAAATAATGCACATAGTACACACGTCATACAACCTGCAAAAAACGAACATCTACTCCCTGTACTCCGTAGATACAAACACAACGTAATGTAGAGTATATACCTCAAGCTTAGCCTTGACGGACAAGTTCTTTTCGGCCTCCGTTATGCGGTCAAGTTCGCTTTGCGGCACGTTCGCATAATCTTCGACATTACCGAGCTCAGCGTCTACAAGCAGGCGTCTACTGATCAGCTGTCATCCCCACAACCGCAAACCAAGACGCAACGAAGAGCGTCTACAAGCTTAGTCGCGCACTATGCCTTGCATACATACAGTACATGTAAAAACAAGCCCTGTTCAGCAAGCACTTACGAATTTCTCCGTTCGGCATCGTATCGTCGTCATCTTCGATTGCTTCATGATCAAACACATGACTCTGAAAGGCAAGCGACGTTGTGCCCGCCGCGAGACGCACCATCGATTCAGTCGCCTCCTGTTGACGCCTATGTGCCTCCTCGACCTCGACTTGGAGTCGCCTCGCTTCTTCATCCTTCTCGTTCACCTGAATCAAAAAAGAGTAGAATCTCACCTCACTGTCTTAACGTGAAATGAAACGTTAACCACAAGTCAAATTCGTCTCGACTCAAACATTACGAAACGTCACAAAACAAACCCGCACGCCGTACCTTCGTACGCATAGCGTTCACTTCTTGTTCTCGCCGTGAAATCTCTTCAGCGAGTCGCTCACGTTCCGCCATCTCCATACTGTGTTCGTCGCGCATACGAGCAATAAGCGTGTCCACTTCGCGCTGCTTCGTGTCGAGCTCATCCTTCGCGAGCTGCAGCTCACGTAACTGAACCTCCAAACGACGAATGACGTCTTGAGCGTCGATCAATTCTGAAAGTGCACAATGCCAAATGCTATGGAACCGACAACTTCGCTCAGTCAAACACCTGTTGTCATCATGCATACAATACCTCGTGTAAATACAAAGCCTACACGGAAGGGAACACCAACAGGTCGTACTAAAGGAAAGAACTGAGCAGCTAACCTGTCGAGATCAATGGACCCGGGAGGAGAGCACACAAACTGCCAACTAATCTCACATCACGAAAGGGTTTCTGACACAGACAACATGAAATAGTGTACAAAGATGACCGAATATTTGGAGCATTTCAACAACGGCCACACATACGTTCATCATCATGGTTGCGCTCATCCTGAAACGGCGACCACACAACGTTAAAACTCCGGCAATTCTCACTGACATCCGAATCATCTGAACAAATCGAGACGTCATCGACTTCGCTGTCAGGCGATTCAACAAGGAACGTATCCGTCGACGAGTCCATATCGCAGTTTGCAGTAGCAAGTTAGACAAAATTGCCAGTCACACCCGCTTTATATTTAGCGAATACGACCACGCCATCATTCGAATACGACGTAAAATGTATCACAGAAGCGCTTGCGTCAAAACACCCTTATCTTTCAGCGCTGTCACGACGTACGAGCTAACACGCGACACCGTGCAAACCGATAACCCGAATACCGACAAACATGAAAGTCAGCGGGCAAACCCAACACCTCTCCACATGGACTGCAAACACTCGGTTAACGCGTTCTAAAATGTGTTCATACGAACTTCATTCAAGCAAAAAGCCAGTGCCACTAGTGGACGGAACTGGCCTAACGCTCATTAGATTCGCGGCTTTACAACGAAAAATAGAGCCGTTCAATGCTAATAACACTATGCGATAAACAAAGCACGTCCGTTGGTACATACCGCGTTTAGCCTTCTCCATCTCCGCCTGCATTTCAGCCAATCGCTCCTCATATTCATGCTGCTTCCTCTCAGCCGCAAGCCGTGCTTCACGCTCCTGCTGCAATTTTCCTTGTTCGGCCTGCACATCGCAGAAACAAATTAAACCCTCCAAAGTTAACCTCATACATACAGTACACTTGTAATGCCTACCACTTTCTGTGCTTTCTCTTCTTTCGCTTGCGCGATCATCTGCTGTACTTCGATCGTATACGGTTTGCGACGGCGCATATAGAGCTCATGGTTGCCCATGCAAAGGGCGAGAATGCGTTTGTTGATGCGCAGGCGGGGAGCGTAGAAAACAAAGTCCTAAAGAGCGAAAACAAGCAAATGAATTAATACAAAACCCCAGCTCCCTCTATGCTACAAGCGCAGTAGAACTGTATTAATACACACATACTGTATTAATACATACCTGCGATTTCTTCTCCATCGGTTTGATCACAAACTTCTTATCATTGAACGAGATATTGCGAATCTCGCTCCACGGAAAACCCGTCTTCGGTGTAAGTTTGTCCTCTTTCGCATAAACATTCAAGCCAAGTGCGTCGACACCAAGCCACTGCACATAAATAACGCACGTCACCATAAATGTGTCACGAAACGCCTCTAGCTATTATTGCCACTAAATTTTACATACGATCACTAATTAACGCAAAGCTCTTTCGAAAAGGTCCACATCCGCACCAGCAAAAGACAATGTTCTTCCGCAGTCCTCACCCACTATTTCCAAACACAACGTACCAGTTCAGTGCCCTTTTTGTTCTTGATCTCAAAATAGTTCACGCCGTACATCTCCAAATCTTGCGCCACTTTCATATACTCCTTCATCGCCTCCTCACTAAAGAAGACACACCTCATCAGAAGTTCTCTGCCGCATCTAACGACTAACAACAGTGACGAGCCGATTCGTAAGTCAATCACACAAACATACAAAACCCCAATACATGCTTAATTTCACGCCCAAAATTTCTCCCTAATCCGCGTCTCGTCACCGTCGTTCTATCTAGCTCTCATCCATTCCATACCGAAGCATGCTCTTATGCTCGGCGTACCACGTGACCACACGTTCTTCCCACTGCTGCGATGTTAGCTGAAACTGATCGAGTACCCTGGAAAAGAACGAGCATAGTTTACAGGCATCACGGTAATAAACACTACCCACCGTTGAGGAAGCAAACGATCGTTGACCAAAAATCCCTTCTTGTGCGTTTCGGGATTGTAGTAACCGTACTTTGCTTGCGCCGCGTAGCTCGCGAGCAGTACGCACGTCTCGGCAGGGCAGTAGACTTCGTCCGTGAGGATAGCATCTTTCACTTGCAGATAGAAGAGTCGCTAGACATCGAACAAAAAGCATGGACACCGCTACAAAGTTATTAGCTCAGTTCCTCGTTCGGCTCAGGCAGAACACTACTAATACAGCAAGTAGGTCGGGTTTAAAATTCGAAAACATCGCGCTAAAGACACTAATTTGCGCATCGATAGTCACTAGTGCTAACAATAAACAAAAGCTAACACATGCTCACCAAAGTGATGTCTTGAATAATCTCCTCCGAGTCTTCCGGATAGAATTTTGCGCGAAACTTAAACTGTAGGGGAGTCTCCTTCTTCACGTCCTGATTCATCACCTGTTCCAGCGACACAAAACACCAGCTGTAAGTGGTGCACTCAACCTATGCACGAAGCCTACTTTCTTGTTCAGCTTCAGCCAAGTCGAATAGCCCTTGCTGTCCGTGTACATGAGACCAAAATACCACACTTCGCGCAAGCCGATCGTTTTTACGACCTGGTCGAAGAGCTGCTTTCCCGTTGTGCTCGTTTGAATGGCAAACTCAAGCTCTGCGTCCATCGTCGTCACGCGGACGTTCACCTACACAAGCACCAAAAACGCAGTGTGACGCGGTGCTATCACAGACAGCTTGTTAACATGTTCCACCATCAGCTAACATAGCTAGCTATCTAGCTACATGAGACTACCTCTCTAACGTTCAGTTCCACGGGCGCGTCGTGCACGTATACTACAGATGGTCAAAATTCTAGTTCTCACCTGTTCGCGCTGGGCAGCGCACACTTCCGGGATCTCTCACGACTAACCTAGCCCAACTACCACTTCAATCCGACCTTCTGAAGGTTTAGTTTTGGCGCGTGCAGTGCATCATTACATGCAACCACTCAACTCAGTCTGCCTGCATGTATACAATGCAAATATTGCATCAATGTTTTGCTGCCAA
>JAQGBB010002518.1:0-10764 GCA_034691745.1 Prismatolaimus dolichurus | reverse complement strand
AGACTATGATGTTCTAGGCTTCCGATAGCTTTCGATTTTCTGAGGGGGAGGAGCGGGGAAAGGGCGAGATAGGGAAGATTTTCGTCTGACTAGTATGAAGCTGCTGCCCCGCTTGCGATCAGTGTGATTTTGTGCAATTGTGCTAGCGAATGCCCAGCGAACTCTGCGTGAAAGGACAGCCTCAGAGAAATCAAGGCTGCCATAGCGCCATCATTTTTTTCGCGACGGTTTCGTGGCATCATCGAAAAAATTTAGCTAATTTTCGAAACGTTTGAAAAGTTTCTTTCAAAAAATTTTATTTACAAAATATACTTACCGATACTTTTCAGCAAAATGCGTAAAAATTCTTCGTTGCTCGTCAAAAGGCATTGCATTTGTTTCAAAAAGGAGTAACCCAGCAGTTTTCGTTTAGTGAGGAAATGTTGCCTCAGTTTTCAAATCTATATGCCGCCCATTCAAGCGTTGTAAAGCGTATTTGGGTCAAAAAATTCATTTTTGCATGAACAAATAATAAATCCACGTGGCTTTACACAATGATGGAAAGTATGTATTCTGGACTGGTAACATGCACCATATGAATGAAAGCCGAATGGACCTACATAGCTCCAGCTAGTCCTTGTTTGTGCTTAAATTTTCGGAGTGGCCTCCGGCAAAAGCCACAAATTTATTCAAGCAAATCGAATCTATAATAGCTCAGTAGCTCTACTTTGATATAACTGTGCAATTTTTTCGTAAAGATTTCTACATTTTTTTCGGGTGAAATTTTTTGACATTTTAATATTTTTTTATTTAATTTCACCCAAAGTACGCACTTTTTTAAACGAAGAAACTTTTGGATTGTTTAAAATATGACATTAATTGCAAAAATGAGCTAATTTTCATCTAGCTAGAAACTGCGTCGTGGTCTTCAAAGACACGAAGCTTGGCGGTTTGAATGCCACATTTTGCGATCATACGTCATTTGTGGGCGCTGAGTGGAATGACGCCATTTCCGCTCTCAGATTTGCGTGCAGCGCTTGTCTTGTTACAATCTTTCAAGACGGTGGATACCACGGAAAAAACAAGGTTAGCTCGGAAAATTTTTTTCGGATGGGGCTGTACCTAATGCCGCCCGCAATCGTCTCGAAAACTGTGCAGACGTTTCGCTCCGACATTAGTGGGACGGTAAGATTTTGGGGTTCGCTGAAAGAGTGGGACGGCGTAGTTTCGTCACTGACGGTCGAACGAGTTGCTCTCTCGTCAACCCCGAACGCATCGCGACTGAAAGGTTAAATCGAATCTGTCAACGCTACGCGTCTGAAGCATTGATTTCGAAGAAAAATTCAGGAGTCATTTTAGCTAACATCGAATCGCTTTTTTCTGGAACCGCGAGCGATCCATCGTATAGACCACAGGTTGTCACTGGCTCATCGTTCTCAGTCAGCGATGCCGAAGGAAATCAAAGTAGCTGTACATGGAGCTAGCTTGATCTGGGCTAAAACTAGTGATTTTTTCCAGGCCGATTTTCTGTTTTCAGTTTCCTTTCCGTTTCCGAGCAGCCGGGAAAAAAATTTCTTTTTTTTCAGTTTCTGAGGGGGTCGGAAAAATAATTTTTTCTTTCCGTTTTCTTTCCGTTTCTGGGAACCCCGGAAATGTTTTCTTTTTTTCCTTTCCGTTTCCCAGGAGGTTGGAAAAATATTAATCGCTGCTTCCATTTTCCTTGCGGGACCCCGGAAAAATGCATTTTTTTTGGAAAATTTGCCGGAAAAACTACTGCCTAAATTTTTAGCGCGAAATTCGGCAGCACCATGCGTCGACATTTACAAGGGTTTCGCGTTAGAAGGGCCGAGCGGCAGGTTCTGTGGCAATGCCGATTTTATCGGATGGGATTGGAATGACGCCACTTCTTCGCTCAAATTCATTTGTGATCGATGCTACGTTATCGTCTACGAGAATGCCTACGACACGAACTACACCAATGCAAACGCGGTACGTCTTGAAGCCCACTGATGCACGCCAGTGAGCCTCACGCGGTCACCAGGACTATGTCGACGTAGGTTTTTGTAAAAATAAAGACCCACCTTCACCCGTTTCGAAGAGACAAACAGATAAGTGATCCTTTTAGACATTCTTCGCATACGCTGGCCAGTCGGTGAGTTTTGTCGGCCCGCTGAAAAAATGGGACAAAGTCATCAGTGCGCTCAAGGTTCAGCTGGATGGTGAGCTCTATTTAGAACCATGGCGATTATCATATGGAAATGTATACGTTGCTTTAAGTCCAATTTAACTCGTAGGACTGTCTGTAACTGGACTAATTCCCCTTGATACTGGCTTTGCAAACAATGGTCAACCACAATGTCAAAACTAGTTTTCTCTGGCTACCGTGTTAAATATAGCCCCAATTATCATATAACACATAACGAGAGGAAACCCTGTTACCCAACGAATTTTGCAGGAGTGACTATAAAATGAAGAATTTTTGGTCCACTGTTATCAGGCTGTAACGCTATCCCTTTACGCTCAAAAAGCTATGTTTAGTTTGTGTTTTGCCTTCTATGTCATAAAAATTCTGTGTTGAATATAGCCTGAATGCATTTGCAGCCGGCTTTGTATGCGGGCCGTGCGCTCTGAAGTCTGTGTTGCTCGTTTGTTTACCTTCCTCTCATATGTTATGTCTCCAAGATAGAAAGATGAAAAATCCGGAAGAAAGATGTGGCTTTACGTACACTCGTGTGGCAAAAGCACGAGTGGCCGCCCGCTTCGCACAGCCATTTCGGAGCAAAGGCGGTGTTGCACCGGTGAACCGTCGGAGAACGTCAGTGTGGCGAACAAAGAACTCCTCGCCCATTCGTCGACGCCAGTGGGGCGAACTTTTTTGCATCCTGCCTGGAGCCTGAAGGGCGTAAGCAAAGAAAAGCTAACTGTTTCGACAAAAACTTCCCCCTCCTCCCCCACTCCTCCCGCCTCGAAAAATCTGAAGTTAGCGGACGTCTAGAGGATCATAGTGCACTATGTTCCAGACGGTTGGGTGGAACAGCATAGTGTTCCAGGCTGTTCCAGATGTTCCAGGCTATTCCAGAACATCGAAAAGTTGTCTATGTGTATTTTTTTGCTTGGCGGACGTGCAGGAGGCGCTGGTACACGATATCGCGTGTTGTGCGTTATTTTTTGCTTCATTGTAGGATGCCTTTTCGGCTTTGCCGATTTACTTGTATGAAACATTAGGCAGATTTGCACCGTACGAGAGAGATGAACGGAGCGAAAAATGTAAACAAGTACTAGCTTGCGAGCTTCAGTGGAAAAGCTGCATTTTAAATTGCTTTTCAATCTATATTTTTCAGCCGAGTAACATTGGGAAAGTGCGAGGCGGAAAAAATACTTTTCGGTTTTTTCGTCTCCGAACTAAGGAACTGCCGAAATCCGAACTAGGGAAGTCTACTGCCACTGCGGCGCATCACTCTGAAGTACGAACTCGTTCGTCCTTCACAACTTGTTAACGTTGCGTGCTGGATGAAATCCGGCGCAATGCTATTGGCTTTCAAATGTCCGTCTTCCTGCGTGGATCGGGCTGTTCGCCTGAGTGACGTCACAAAACTGTAACTGAAAACACGTTACTAGGCTTTGAGTATACTACGCTACGCATCAAACTCGCAGGCAGCGCTCACAGCTAAACACCCGCAACCACGCGGTAATGCTTCATTGCGTTGTTTACAACAACGAAGGATGTGCTGAAAATTGTAAACCAGCTCGGTCGACGCTTTTCGACAAAGCCTCATTTATAGTGTGCGATATCGAGAAAAGTTATACTTTCGTATCAGTGTTTTTCAGGATCCGTGACGGGTGTACTGTTACAATATTAAGTGAAATCAATTGTCCCCAAATTAGTTGTTTAACTGAAACTAGTCCCACTGTGTGTGCCGGATGCCTGGGGACGGCTTGGGAAGTGACGCCAGGCGTCAATAACGCAAAGGGAAGGTCCTAGACGACTGGACCGAGGGTCCGTCGGGTTTTACCTAGTGGTTAACAATTTGAAATTTTAGAATTTAAAAACTGGTTTCTGAGTTTCATGATCCGTTTCTTACAGATTCCCCGGGTTCGAACTGCGCGTCGTTTCCGATACAGCAAATAACGTCGCACAACAACAAGGCAAACCATTACCGGCCCGACGCAGCCGGAAACCGAGACTATACACGTTTCGTCGATCTTGGTGGCATCGCTCTTGTTGCCACTGAGGGCATTCTCGACTACGCCCTCGCCGATGCAGCCAGAGTGGTCAGCGACGTGCTAGATCGTCTCGATCCTCAGCTGAGTGACGCCATATTTGCAAGAGTGAAAAAGCGCCTGATTTATATCGCACCAGAGCGACTCTATGGCGACGCGTGGAATTGGTCCCCGACACTTGTTGGAGAAGGGCACCTCGGTCACTTTCCCTACGTGTACCTGATTGGAGAGGTGGGCACAATTGTTGCCGACACCCTTATCGCGATGAACGGGACGTATCAAAACTGTCTAAAGGTATTGCAGGACGCTAAGTTTAGCAAAATTGCTCCGGAGCGCTCATGTTTTGACAGGAGCGGAATAAAGCGATTTTCGCTGCGGGCTCACCGGGAGCGGAGTGAATTTTTTGGCCCGGGGCGATTTTGAGATTTTTATTTTTTTTTTATTTTACCAAATTTAGTCGTACCGAAACGCATATACCGGAACCAAAATTTCAAGAAAAATGTACTGTGCTAGCTTTGAGATGAATTGTGTCTGAAAGCGCGAAAAATCTACTTTGTGAAAAAAATTTGAGTCGTTGCAACTGGGAAATTTGACTTTGTTTGGCCGGAGCGATGCGGAGCGAAAATTTTTTCGACCGTCCGGAGCGGGGTGAAGCGAAAACTCTCCTCATTCTTTCGTAGCGGAAAGAAAAAATTTTGAGGTCTTCCAGAGCGGAGCGATTTAGAATATAGGCCGAAGCATTTTCACTAAAGCCAAGCTGACTAACAAATTTGATGACTTTTTGCACTGTTTGAACTGGTCATTTTACTGTATTGTATGTTTTATTTCAAGAAAACTGTTAATTTCGGGCAGTTAAAGTAATTTTTCTACTTTTGTATAAACGTTTTCAAACTTTCCACCAAAATGCCCACTACGTTCTATCGTGCTTTTCGAGGTTTATGATATGTTTCATAAAAGTTTCTGAGAATTTTTTGGTTGAAATTTACGACTAACGGTAACATAGTACTCCTAGAGTTGGACCAAAACAGACGATTTTTGCGTTGAAAAAGTGAGAACGCAATTCGCTTGTTATCCAACGCAAGTGTGGTGGTAGCCACTCTGGTGTGCTATAGATGATTTCAATGTATTTACGGCTAACACAGCATTACGTGCAATTAGACTTCTATCGTGTGTTCCTTAAGTAAGCGCCCCATGCTCGAATTTCACAACCAGTTTTCTCAAGAGTGGCTGGCTATCAATGTATTTTGGATTTCAAAATATCAACATCTTACAAAGATTATGGGCATCATTTCGACATCCTGGAATCCATTGAGCAAATCTCGAGAACACTAGTTTTCTCCTTTAAAGGACCCTTGTTTATGGGACATACGATATACCTTCTTTATAGTGCAAAGCAGTTTTCTCAGAATTTTCGCATCGACGTTTAGATGAAGAACAAGTGAATTTTCGGGGTCTTACGATTTTTGCTTTTCGTGACATTTCTAGACCGCCCAGCAGACTGCAGGGTCAAAAGACCTCGCCGTCGATGCCAAAACTGGAAAGCATCACCTCGCTGCCTATTTTCTACGCTGTTGGACGCAGTCGTTGTTGACCGATGCCTCATATGGCAAGCTAGCGGCGTTTTCGAGCAAAGCTGAATGCGAAGAGAGGGAACCTTCCCTCGTGGCAATTCTGAACGATATTTGGAACGGACACGAGCTTGCTCTCCGGCATGACGAAAGATGCAATCCGAGATCGGTGACATACCTACCCGGTACGTGTAGGAAAAGTTGCAATAATTAACGTCAATTTAATAACACTTCAGATATTTATAATTTTAAAATCAAAGTTATAATACCAGTAAGCGCACTACGTAACACGTTCGTCACCATTGCATGATTAGCAGTGGTTACTTAGTCGACAAAACTAAAGCAAGCTACGGACATGACATCACTTTCAAAATTCTAAAACGTATAAATGAACGGTGTTGCCTTTGCCACAAAAATACACCCATGAATCTTTTACCACCAGCGGCAAATCTCAACCTCTCGGTGTTCTCTGATTTTCGAAACATTCTTCAACTTAGTGACAAAATTGCGCCGCCTAATTGGTAAAATCAGGTAAAGATGACACTGTTGGATTAGTATACTCTAGAGTGATTTTCATCTTTATATCCGATTTTGCCAACGAGGCAAGGCATTTTTTCATTGACTTTACATGAAGAAGCAAATTTTGAGACGGCCCCTTGCCAACAATATGCTACCATCAAATTCCGTCTTTGGGGCCGCACATTTATGGCGTCACGGAAAAAGTTGACTTTTTGGACCCCCTCCCCCTCGTCACGGTTTTTGCTATACTTATAACACGTAAAATCAATTTCGGCCAGACCCTCCCCCCTAAACCGTGACGCAATAAATGTACGGCCCCTTTGAGTCGGTTCGTCATCTCGCACCACAGTACATGACAGAGAAAACTGCGCCTCGGTCGGTTGTTTCTAGCTCGTGATCTGCGAAATGAGAACCAAATTTTTCATTGATTTTACATGCAGAATAAACGGTGGCCGCCCCGAAAATTGCACCACTAACGCCCAGCTTCGAATTCATCCGACGACAAGGTGCCTAGCGCAAAAACGTACCTCAATCGGTTGCTTCTGGCTCGTGAAACGTGCCTAACGCACAGAGAGACGGATGGACACACGAAGGTCACCGCAATAGGCTGCACCACGTGTTACGTGACACGGCTAATAAATTTTTATATTTTAGTCGTTAAAACTTATTTAACTTCTTGATTATCAAAATTTGACGTGCGCGCGCACTAGTCAAAGAATATTGATTTTCGTCTGTTTTAGAGGAGTGTGAACGTGGCGTGCGCCTACAGCACCTCCACTACAAGGGATTACTATCTCCCGGCAGCGCCGCGGACTGTTTTAATTTATGCCAAAATGAGCTGCGATGCTTTGCATCAACGTTCCGCCATGTGGAAGTGGCAGGGCTGTATAATCGATGTTGGCTTTATGACGGAAGCGTCGACGAGATTCATGTGAAGGGCTGGACGACTTGTTTTATTCGCACGTACAGAAACATCCGTGGCCAATAACGAATAAAAATGGTCGTCTGTCGCATGCACTTTACTTGCGTACTTAGTTTAGATGCGCATCTATTTAACACATAACAGGCTTGGAATGAATTTTGGGAAATTAAAGTAAAATATTCAGAGTGTTTGTTCAACTCGCGAAAACAAAACGAAAGGTTGACAAATCCGTCTAAACGCTTCTCCCGAGATTCTTTTAGTTCGTGGATTTGTCTTTTCTGTCTTTTCGCTGTCCGATGCTCCTAGCTGTCTCAACTAGTACTGAGAGTATCAAAATTTCAAAATCGCCATCTTGAATGTATTTTGATGTCGATGGTTCCTAAAGAACGCTGAATACTGGCGACAGAAAAAGGGCGGCAAGGTGGTAGAGATGCACTTTGAAATGTGTAGCATAGGAAAACAGCGTGGAAAGTGCGGCTCCTCTGATTTACAAAACGCGTACTATCGATAGCAAGGTACCGTTTTAGGAGATTGTGATACTCTCAATCGGATGTTCGGACATACGCATATGTAGACTCAAAAAGTCAGGAAAGACCTCCAAAAGTGCCAAGTGATCACAATTATTCAAAGGTGAACAAGACAGGTTCGCTGTAAATTAGTGCTCATGACGCATGAATTTTTACAGTATAATTACGTGTTTTTTATGCCAACTAAAGTTCGTTTGTAGACTCACTGGCGCAGTCAGTGTGCCTTGCGATCGGAGGTGTCTGTGCGTCTGCTGCCTGTAAGGCACGGAACTAATGAAATTTAGAAAGAAGAGGGCTAGCGGGCAGAAATTTGCACGAAGATTCCTTGGCTGGGCTGTATAGCAATTCGCCGGGAAATAGTAGTATTTTCTGCGGAAAAATCGAAAGGAAAGATTTCCGTTTTCCGGTCCTCTAGCCGGAAATGGAAACGAAAATTATTTGTGCAGGATTCTGGTTGCGAAGAAGAAGCAGAAAAATGTTTTTCTTATCGCTGGAAAGTGAAAGAGACTTTTTGAGCGCCGGTAAAATTGTCTCCGATTTTTCCCAACCAGGTAAATTTTGCTAAAAGTCGGCAAAGTTAAAAAGTAGGCAAAGTGTTCGAAATTAGTGGAATTTTGACTGGAAAAATTTCTTTCTTTCAAAAATTCTCCGATATGAGCAGAAAGAAAAATCAGTTTGCTCAGACGAACAGTCGAGCGCAAAGGAATCGACACCGTAAACAACTGTGCACTTCGGTCTCCAGAAATTTCCATGGTGCTTGTGTTGGTATATGAGTCGGTCTAAATAACGAGGTTTTCGGGTTTGCTTATGCAGTATAAGCTTTTCGCACCCCTCCCCCTGCGTCACAGTTTTTCCTGTTCTTATAACACGTAAAATCGTATTCCGTCAGACCCTCTCCCCAAACGATGACGTCATAACTGTACCGCCTCTAGCCACATCCATAATTTCAAGAATCCCTATCTGCTGCAAGATCTCCAAGCAAGCTGGCGAAAAATTCTTTGAGCACAATCGTTAAGCCCACTGGCACACTACTTTAGGTTACGCTCAAAAGTGGACACTGATTCAGCCAGCTCGCTGACCTCCTGAGCTAACATCAACGGCGGTTGAAGAAGAATTCACCGATACACTTCGTGTAAAAATTGCGCAAAAGTTCATGTAGCGAATGTTTGCAAGGCGAAATCACACTGACCGCCGAGCATCAAACGACAAAACTTGCATCAGTAGACTTTAAGAAATTAACTGCAAAAAGTGTTTCTCGTTCCACCACAGCTCGGTGATCGTCACACTTGGACGACAGAGACGTTTTGAATCTGGCTTGCTTCCTCGAGCTTGCGAATTTTTGCCAAAAGTTCGTCGACTCGACCCTCTAGTTGCAGTCGTGATCGTTCCACTAGTTCCGACAATCGGCGTTCAGTTTCGTTCCCCTCATCCCCCTTCTTGCCTTTTACAGAATCTTTTTCACTCCCAATCGAAGCCACCGCCTCGCCAATCGTCTTCGCCCAAACGCTCGTTCGCCTCTTCCTTCGCTCGCTCGCGCAGAGGTAGATCCGAAGGGGAACGATGAAAAAGTGCAAAACGGCGAGAAAGCTTCCGCCGAACCAGAGTCCAAGCGTTCCGCCGAGGTCCGAGAGGAGGCTGTAGATATCCTTTTTCGGCTGCTCGATGAACTGCGGATACGTGAACGCGCTGACGCCGTACGAGGCGACCTGCTGACCGGGAAGAGCCGACTGACCTGTCGGCGACTCCTCCAGTTGGAAGGAGACGACGAGGAGGGAGCATTCGGGCGAACACTTCGACTCGCACTCGGACGTCGACGAGTCGGTCCACGACGTCGAGATGTTCGAGAGACAGGTGGTGTCGCCGAGAAACGGAATACGGGTAGTCGACGCGTTCGCGTCGACGAGACGGTAGCCGCAGAACGGCGCATCCGCGGGTTTCTCGGCGCTCCACCACCAGGATAGTGGCCAGCATCCGCACACTTTGTGGATGAACAAGGGGCGACACCTATTAGTAGCGACAGTGATTTTTGCTGGGCGATTTTTACTTCCCCCCCCCCTTCCGTTTCCGGGTATGCCGACAATTTTCTTTTTAGATTTTCTTTTTTTCCTGGCAGAGTCAGAAAAAAATTTTTCTTTCCCTTTCCGGTCAGACTCCAGAGACTGAAATTTTCTCTTCCGTTTTTACCGGTAAAAAACACTACCTGGCGAGACAGTCCGGCTGTGAGTAGTCTTGGTCGTCGTTGCAGCTTCGCGATTCCTTATCGTAGACGTACTCGGCCTCGACGTTAATGCCGTGGTGGCGACGACGCCAGAACGTTTGGTGACAGACCTGCGAGTTGGGCGCGCAAAAGTGACCACCCTGAAGGCTTAGCCACATATTTGTACTTCGGTCGATAAACTCGATATCCCGTGTGCTGTACGCCTTCCACGGTATATAGTCGAACGAGACGATGGCCGGATCGCCGCTCTGGTTGAACGTGAGTAGCTCATTGTCTAGCACCATACAGAGGGCGCTAATCTTCTCCGCGAATGGCATGGGACCGAGCCAGACAATTTTCTGAGGGTCGCAGAGCTCGTAGAATTTAGAGGTGCCGGAAGTGTAAGATTTTCGGACGCTGATTGATAGAAGTTTGCAAAGCCACTTGCCAGCCGTCGGCATGACGCTCTCGAGGGAGACGTTATGTTTCATGAAAAACTTGTAAACCTCAAGAATAGCTGGAGCTGTTTGAGGCTCTGGATAGAAATCACGATAGGACGCGACTCCCCATGTGCCAAGGGTTATCGCTTCGGCGTCCGCCACCGACCAAACTCGATTCTCCACCCCTACTATGCTCAAAAGCATCGCCGAGGTGAGAAATATGGTTCGTGTTTGCGACGGCGACAGATCTCCCGAAATGGACTTGACGTCGAGCGAGGGAAGAAGATTGAGGGATCGAAAATCTTCGACGAAATTTTCGAGAAATTTTCGTACCTCAGCGGCGTCGCTCTCAAAGTCGGCATACCCACCAGCAAGAATACTCTTCTCCTTC
>JAQGBB010002517.1:0-10764 GCA_034691745.1 Prismatolaimus dolichurus | reverse complement strand
GGAGAAGCAGAGTGGCGCTAAAATTCTTGAGCTAACATACTGCTATATGTCCCGAAGCGGCCTTACAGTGGGTGGTCGTCGACGGGGAGAGCGTCGACTGGGTCTGCCGACCCATGGGCATCTTGCACACCCAGTTCTTGAAGATGTTGCAGTTGGCGTCGTTCCAGACGCCGCCGCCGCGCTGGTCGAACTCGAAGCAGTTCTTGTCGCCGTACGGGTTGTCGTGCTGTCCGTAGTGCTCGTAGTTGACGGGTGAGTCATCCGACCAGCGCTCCGTGCCGTCGATGTTGTTCAAGCCGATCCAGAAGGGCATCGAGTATGTGAAGGGTCTATAGGCGTATCGTGCGTAACACGTACTAATCACGTGAAGCAGAAATTGAGCGACCCAGTTCTGTGCGGCTTCAATACACTTCTACCCCTGGCCGCTTTTACACTGTTTCTTATAACAAATGTCTGGACGTGCATATGCAAAGTTACGCAACATGTGCCTCGCGTGTACAAAACTGGCCATGGCTAGGACTGGTTTAAATCCGCGATAAAACGGTACTTTGTGACGTTCGATAGTACGAAGTTCTCCTCGTCGTCGCTGTGAATGCTGGCGAGGTCGCCGCCTAGACCTATGCAATACGCTCGTGCATCGTCCCACGACTTCATGTCTTTTGCTGACGCTGGTGAAAAAGCCTATGAGTGAAAATTTTGAACCACACTTCTCTTTGTTAACGAATTAGCCTTGAAAACCAAATCCGCGTTATACCAGGTAGCAGTCGCCTGACGCGGCGTATTTTATCCAGTTGTCCGGGCAGCGGAACTCTGGCGGAAACTCGGTTGTTCCCGTGACCGGAAGTGTGTACCCTTGTCGGAGGGTCTTACAGATGTAGTGCTGGTCGGTTCCACATGGTGCGTTTTGCCACAGACCAGCGGTGCCACCCGTCGTCGCCTGCACGCAGAGACCCTTCGACGGGTCTGAAACATCAGTGCTAGTCACGTGACTGTGTTCGAATCTTTGTCATTATGCAATGGCTACTTGGATTGTTCTCGTCCCAGTTCGTGAACGTCACCGGGTTTCCGCTATGCCAGATGTATTCGGTTCCGCCGTCCTTCTGGCGCAAACCGATCCAGTAGTTACCCGTCTTCAGACCCAGTCGTGCGCTCAAGAACGCGTTCTCAACACTGTGCACAAAGAACCGGATAGCTAGCTGCATTTTTCTTCACACATTGGTCACGTGACATGCACCTGTGTCCTATGTCGACGAGGTCAGTGCCGAGTTCGGTGCATTTAGTGACCGCCGTGTCCCAGCTAGCTGCTGTGTCGCTGAAGCTGTAGCACCAGTACTGGTTTGCAATCCAGCCCTGCATGTGAGTTCACCGATTGATTACTGTAGTCTACTGATTTGACAATTTTACCGCCGGGCAGCCTGAGTAGGTAGGTTCACCAGTAGCCGCCGGCTGCATCGACTTTGGCTGTTTGCACACTGACGAGTACGGCTGCGCGCAGGTAAAGTCGTTCCACCAGCCGTGTTGGTATTCGGTCTACATATATGTTCGTTCGGACTAGAACATGTTCTGGAGCACCCGTCCATGAACATGTTTCACACACCTTGTACATGTGAACGCAGTTCTCTCCCTGGACGTTGTTCGGTTCTCCGTGGTTCCACTTGGTGTACTCAACCCAGCTGGAGTCGGTCCAGACGAAGGTGCCCTCTGTCAGCTGGTCATTCAGGCCGATCCAAGCGTCCTTGCCGCTCGCGACCGCCATGACGAAGTTGTTCTCGTCTTCGTTGTGGATGCTCGCCAGGTCGCCGCCGAGCTTTCGGCATCCCTTACTAGCTTGATCGTACGGAAGGAGATCACTTTGCCAGAAGTAGCAGTTGTTCCCGTAGTCGGACCAACCCGGAGGGCAACCCCAGTAGTCGCCAGGGTGCTGCGTGGGCGGCGTGGTGACGTGAAAGGTCGTGGTTTGGAAATCGTAAGCTACAAGCGATTAATATTTACATGCAATTTCTAGATTAGCGCAAACGAGTATCCGGGATTACGGTATTTCTTGCAGAGGTACGGCCGACGAACGGTGCAGGAAATGTCGTTCCAGAGACCATTCTCGGTGTACATTTCGCCACAGTTTTCGTTGTAGTACTGATTGTTTGGTTCTCCTGAACATATAAAGAAATTACGGAAAAATTCGCCGATGTTGTTGACAAGTGAAAAACAAAAACAATGAATTAAAGTGCAAAAAAACAATGAAAAATGTTGCAAAGTTAAAATATGAGCAAAATAAAAAATATTAAATATCAAGAAATATAATATAAAATATAATAAAAACTAGTAATCAAAAACTTTGGCTTCGAAACTTTCAGCAATAAAATTAAAATTAGAAATAATAAATTTTTCTTAAAGTTTATAGAGTTCCATGCCTGGCGCCCAGTTGAAGTAGTTGAAGCCCGAGTTGTCGCTCCACTCCCAGCCGCCCTCGATGGTGCGATCGTTGCAGCCAATCCAGAGGTACAAATTGCCGGAAAAGAATTGGCGCACATAACCTAGATGACCGCGAACTTAGCTTGATAATCAATTGGTTGATTGAGTAAGCGGCTAGCGCCACACCGAGAATCGCAGTTTGCTCTTGAGCGCTATGAACTGATGCCAAATGACCACCGTAGTCCCTGCAAGCGCCCTCGGCGTCCGCCCAAGTGTGCGAATCCTCGCTTGGACGATAACAGACGTGACCGACCTTCTCGTAGACCCAATAGGGACCACAATTCGCCGGCCATGCTAAAGGGGTATTTCGCTCTATTAGCTATAAAAACTCAATTTTTTTGCTTCAAAAAAACGATTTTGAAACGGGCAAGAAACGCCCAAAACCACAGTTAAAATCGTTAAAAGTACAGTAAAAATTGTAAAATTTGCGCTCAGGTGACTCAGGAATGCTTACGCGTTGTCGTAACAGGTGGTGGCGATGTTGTGGACTTTTTCTCTGCAAATACGCTAATTATTATGAACCTCCAAAAACTGATTAAAAGTTTCAACTTACTCGCAGGCTGCTTGCAGACGTATGGCAGGACCGTCGAACAATCGACATCTTTCCACTGACCGAGATAGTCGCCCATGCCCGTCTTGGTCACTTGCATTTCTGCACAATTCGTTTCACCGCTGTACGACGGACGACCGGGCAGCCAGTTCCGGTAGAGGCCGAGTGGAACTTCGCTCGCAGTGATGTCTTCCCAGACCCACGTATATTGCGTTTTTCGGTCGTTTAGGCCAGTCCAGAACGATTGCGTCATCATCCCTAAATTATAGCTGAATTAACTCGCTACCCTTTTGGCCCACTAAGCCTCATGCACGACAGTGGACCTTATGCACGTCCGTACTGTAGCGTGAGGAAACTTGGGACACAAAGTTAGGCTCAATTCCAAATTTCGCAGACGTTTCGACACTGGTTCACTAATAGGTCCACTGTCACGTAAAAATTAAGGTTTTCATGGGTGCAAAATCGAGGCATGAGCACTATGCTGAGTGATTTTCAAGCTCACTGACACGTTTGCACATTTGTTTGATGTCACCTAAACGCTTGTGAATGGATTTTCCTGAACTTGATCTTAAATAGGTTCTGCTATCAGTTCGGTTCTATTTTCGGGACCGCTGTCAGTTTGAGCGTCAGTGGGCCTCGACGATCGGTCCATCAAACTTGTTCAAAACAGACACCCTTTTGTACCGCTTATCAGGGCACTCTCTTCGCCATGATTGAAGCTCGCGAGACTCGAGTAGTTTGCGTGACAGTCGTCGCGTGCAACCAACCAGGTTTTCGGGTCCAAGACCAAATAGAAGCACTGGAGGCCTTGCTGAGTCCAACCATCGGGGCAGAAATATTGCTCTAAAAGACGAACAGGCAGATGCACCGAAAGTACAAAATTTCACGAGAAACATCCTTCGACAAGTTAAAAATTACTAGCTAAATTTTCTGGAATTTCCTTCAAACAACTCTAGGTGTTTCAAGCGACCATTCTGGAACACATACATGTGATTGGCTGAAAATCTGAGAAAGCATTTCATAGTCTCAATTCTCACTCACCAAAGTGAGGAGTGACGGGTGTAATTGGTTGTCCGACGGCTGCTTCGCAGATGAAGTAGGCCGAGTTGTTGCATGGTACCGTATGCCACTCGCCGTTTGCGGACCACGAATTATCTATGGAGAAGCAACATTAGTGGCGGAAATCAGCTTTAAATGTGCTAGAGCAAGTTATATAGAGTCACACCGATGTAACCACAATCTGGCCAATCCGGTGTGTTGTAGGTCTGGTTTAGCCAGAAGTTTGTGTAGCCACTCCAGACGTCGGCGCCCGTCGTCGTCCACCTGAATTTGCCGTCGGTACCATTATCTGTTTTTAAAAAACCGCTGTATCAATAAAATCAATTGATTTTCAACGCCAACCTGTTATCGCCATCCAGAAATGCGTAAAGCTTCCGTCGAAAAGGAATTTGTTTTCCTTGGCACTAAAATTGACGAGGAAATTAAAGGCACCGATTCTCAGTTTAATACGGGCTTATGTTTGATAGGATGAAGGGCTTCTCTCGAAGATGACGTCATCGTGTTTATGCACCTGGAGACATCGACGAGACTGGTGTTTTCGCGTGTGCAAATATCGTTCGCGTCGCTCCAGGGCAGGAAGTCCTCGAACTGCTCATTGAACTGGTAGCACGAGCCTTCGTTTTCGAGCCACCCACCAACGCATCCGCCTATGAAATCGTCGGTGTTTGATAGAAGATAGTCTCTTTTTTTATTCCCCTATCAACCTGCAGGCTTCTTGCAGATGATCTCCGCCTGTTGCGAACAACTTGAAGCGTGCCATTTTCCGTCCGACTTCCAAATGCTCGCACAGTACGTCGCGTTCGGATCCGGTCGACTAGCGCAAAATGCCTCGTGGAGCCCCACGAATTTTATTTATTACTTAACGTCCTCTCTTACCTTGGTTCGCCGGGACCCCAGTTTGGCGCGGTTCCGTTGATGCCTCCAATCCACTCAAAGTCGCCTTGCTCCTACAAGTGACAAAATCCAGATTTTAAGCTAAAATCCGCGGTCATCTGTCAGTAAGCCTACGTTGGTCTTGTATCCGATCCACGCCTTGTCCACTTTCGATATCTGCAGAGCGTCGAAGACGAACTGGCTCTCGGCAGCTGTCTCGAGCGTCATCAGGCGCGCGCCGTGCGTCTGGCAATGGTCATCGCCGTCGCGCCACTCGAAGAGCCACACGCCGTGGTCGTTGAGGCATGAGTCAGCCATCGGCACCCAGTCCGAATCGCACCTCAGTGGAGTGTCTGGTAATTTGAAGTGAAATCAGGAAAGCTGTGAACGACACGATCGTCGACACCCTTACTGATGCTTCGTTTGCAAACGTAAGCTTTCACGATGTTCGCGCACGGAATGTCGTTCATCTTGCTCGTTGAACTTTGCAGTTCGACACAGTTTTCGATGCCAACGTTGTTTGGCTCACCAGGATTCCAATCACTTTGAGAAGAGACGCATATTGTACGTTTCATTAGAAACATTTTGAGCTCTTCGACGATCGTACATGATATTGCGATCGGCCAGTGTCCACTCGCCGTAGTCGATCCATTTCCACGTGTTCTCGACCTCTTCATCCGTCAACCCGATCAGGTAGCTGTACGCCGAAGTTGAGCCGGTGCTACCGAGCTCGGATATGAACGCCTAACGGCAGTTTGCGCGAAACGTTTTCAACAGCAGGCATTTTTGCAACCGGCAAGCGAGCGTAGCGAGCAGCAAAGAAGGATGCTAGTGGCGTGACAGGGAAATTTTCTTTTTTGTGTACAAAAATTTTTTTCTGGTGGGTAAAACCGCGGACCATTCAGAATCGCCTAAAGACGGGCGGAGACCATAAATGAGTCTCCTCTGAGATACATATTCGTGTAGTGGTCGTGCAGGGGCGCAGACTAGGATTTTATTTAAGCTTGGTTAGGGTGTGGAGGTAGAGCCCTTCTTGCGTCACTTAGACGTAAGCAAAAATTAAACTTGGAACATCTAAACTCTTTTTTCGACACTACCTCACTTATAATCTCTGCTTATGCTAAAACGACTATGAATGTTTAGCAGTTTTGTACACCAACAAAAACTCTCCTGAGCAGACAGCCGTTTTCCCGCTGTTTTTCCCTCTTTCACCCTTGAAAAATTGAAAGTCATTAACCGACGATAAGAGGAGTTGTTCCAGCGTGTTCCACTGTTCCAATGTTTTCCAGCGTGTTTCAGGCTGCTGCACAACACGCTTTAAAACTTGCTCGAAGTTTTTTATGCCGGGTGCTTTTCGGTTTTGTTGGCTCACTTGTTAGCGCGTTACGTCACTTTCGTCGCGTAGGCTATCGTCATTGAAATATGAGCTCCACATTTCTTACAGAACCGGAAATTTTTTCTGAACTGGGGGGGGGGGGCTCGACTTTAATTGGCAAGGGGTAGCCCTTACTTTTTCTGGCGCAGCCACTTTTTAGTCGGAAGGTTTTATATCCGGCCTGGTCACTAGTCAAACACAAAATTTTAGGGCATTATTGGGTTGGCTTCTGATACCTTTTCCTCGACGCTATGTATCGTTGCGAGAATTGCTCCCTGCGCTTCACAGTACTGTTTCGCCTGATTCCAGTCGTGAAGCACTTTATTGTTGAACTGGTAACAGTGCTCGCTTCCAGGTCGCGGAAGCCATCCGACCGGGCACTGCGGATTGTAGCCGCCGAGTGCAACTGCAGTTATTTGTCAAGTTTGAAAATTTATCTTACGAAAGAAAGTTCACGGACACATTACTTACTGTGAACAATCGCTAGCACGAGAGTGGCTTTGCTTAACATTAGTCGCTATTTTGTAGAACCAACAAATCGCTGTTAGGCTTTGGGACAAAACGAGCGAAAATGCAGCGTGCTGGTCATACTCAGACGGACACGAGTCTGAACAATGAAGGGCTTATCAGGCTAGATGTCAACTTGAACGGGTATGTTCGTGTGCATGAGTCGGGCGATGGGCACGGCCAGGCACATTGTTTTAGCTGCACAAGCTAGCTTTTAGCTGTTCTCGACAAGTTTTTGTTTTGCACATAGTTACGAAGCCGTCGCAGTCTGTCAAACCAAAATACAGAGGATGAGCTCAATGACTAAAATGCCTGCTGAGACTCAATCTATTGCCTGAACCTGAACATGTAAAAAATAAGTTTATTTTAGAAAATGTGCCAAAATAAGAACATGAAAAAAATTAACACATCTTCTGTCACGGAGCTAAACATGCCACCGCCTGTCTAAATGGCATCATCGTTAAAAAATGCAGCAGCTGCAAAATATGTGCATATTTGTGCGTATAAAATTTATAGCTTAGTCAACCTACGCATGGTGATTTTTCCCGGCGAAAACGGAAAGGAAAAATCGGTGTTTTTGGGTTTCCGTCTAAGGCAGCCAATGTAATCAAATTTGAAGAACTATTCAAAAACTTTATTTCCCAAACATCATGTTTCGTTGGATGATGTTTAGAGTGAGTTGCTATTTTTTGCATTTTGAAGTGCGTCAGATCAAAAAGGTTGAAAAACAGTATCATTTTTGACCCGGTCGGAAAAGGAAAAAATCTGGAAAAGTCTAAAAATCACCCGGAGTTAAGGAAAATATAATATTTTACGATTTGCTCAGGACTTTTTTGGAGCCGACAGGTGCCCCTCCAGGTAACTTGTGTACTTATTGAGCTGAGCTGCGCTCGTAGCATTTATTCTTGTTTCTGATTGTTGTATTCTTCAATCTCTCGATTGATCTGTCTTTACTATTGGTGACACCGCTGTTTTAACAAAGCACATGGAATTTTGAAGTGACCGAGCCCTCTCTTGTTGTCTTCTCGAAATCTGCTCTCCAACCGCTAGCGCCACGTACTGCGTACTGTTATACGATCAACCTTAGTAAACGAAAAAGTTGCTGCTGATGTCTCTTGTAACCTGGTCCTACTTCGAGAACACGCCTTGCCTTTCGGACCGGGGGTGAAACAACGGCAAAATTAGTGCACAGTCAGTGGTCCTAAAAAGAGTTCCAGGTTGAGGAGCACGAGATGAAGGAAAGGACGCTATGCTGAATTCGCGAATTAGTGCAGATATTACGTTCTGCGTATTGAGTACTAAATGTTAGCCGTTCTTAGAGCCCACGGTACGAGTAGATTTGATCTTTTGCGACAATGTTAGTGAATAGGCGACGGTCGCTGCTCTACAGAGCCCGAAACCCTTACGCTTCGTCGTTCCAGAATGCAATTTTATGGTTAGTTTCACGAGACTATTCTACACGGCTCGCTCAGTGTATGCTTATTGATAACTTTCACTGGCGCTGGACCTTAAAACCCTTTGCTCCTTGTGTCTTCAGAGTGCTCTCTGTAGCTCAGACAGTTACTTTTCGCTATTCCTTGGTTCTAAAAAATTTGAGGCGTTTACACAAGGCGATTGCCCACTGCCCAACGGGCTGCACCCTGGAACGCTTGTTTGCTTCTGTATCTCTACGGTGCTCACTGAATCCCAGGAATTTGCCTCACACTTCTGGCGTAGAAGCCATTACTTTGTGCATCCGGAGTTACGGGGAGAAATATCTGTAGGATATTGTCTATAAGGAACACCAGTCTGCATGGACGCAAAGATGGTGTCCCTAACTTCGTAAAACACTAACTGAAATTTTCTAATTGCACTTTGTTCTTTGATTAATCTATACAACAGTCTGCGCAGTGCTATAAAACTAAAATTCCCGTATTTGTGTCTTCATAAAAATGCTTCTGGCTGATGTCCCTCAGATCATTTCATCCGTTTCGTTCCACACTACGGCAGCGCTGTTTCAGGCGCGTCCTGGTGTTCGGAGGCCCGATAGACGACGTTGTCGAACGTGTGCTGTACTGGCGACGATGGTTGTCGTTTGAACAAGGACGCGATTCTGCTCGGCTTGCTCACCGTCGCGGTGCCGATCAGCCCCTTCTCGTCGCTGCTGCTGCCGGTCGTCATAAACGGATCGACGTGCTCCTCGACGGCGTCACCACCGTCGGTCGTCGACGGCGTCGACGACGCAGAACGCCCGTTTCGAACGACCAGAATGACGGCGGCGACAATCAGCGCGGCGGCACCAATGGCGAGACAGATGCCAGCGATTCCGACACCCTTGAGGAGGAGCCGATTAGCTGTAAAAAAGAGCATCAGTGTGGGTCTTAGAGTGAGTGTGCATGTGAACCACCGTTGTCTGAACTTACGTTGAACCGTGAAAGTTCCGCCACCTTCGGTTGGGGCGACGTGTGTAACCGGACTTGTTGGCACCGGCGTCGGCGTCGTCGTCTCTGGCCAACCAGTTGATCGCTCTGGAAAATCGATTTCAGAACCGGAGAAGACGTTTTGTGAGGGAAGGCACAGTTTTCCCGGAAACTATCCAAACTTTGACAACCCAATCTCTACAGGATTTGCTGTTTCTGCTCACGTTTTGGAGTTTGACAAATGTATGGCAGCTTGATATCGCACGCGGCGTCGTTCCACTGTCCTGCGTGACTGCTGTGCCCGCTGTACATCTGCGTGCAGTCTTCGACCCCGCCGGCGTTGTTCGGCTCGCCCGGTGCCCAGTTGGTGTAGCCGAGCGGCGATCTGCCGTCCAGCCACTCCCAGTCTCCTGGAAAAACACACCACATTGACCAATTTGCCAGGCCATCATTTTTGGATTTACCGGAAATTTTTCTCGTCAACCCGATCCAGAAGTTCGTCGGATAGCTCTCGGTCACCGAAACGAGGAAGTCCGTCTCCACCTGGTTGAAGATCGTCGCCAGTGCGGGCTTCTCGCTCGTTAGCTTCGAGCACGCGAAGTTGGCGTCGCCGACAGATAGTGCACCGTCGAATACGACCTGCGGCATGCTAATGTGGTCATGCAAACGGAGAATTAGCTACTTGCTCTTACCATGAAACAACTCTCTGTTCCAGCGTCGGCCCATTGATATTTCGGATCCGAGCTTTGCGGGCAGCTTCCCGGAAACGCGGTTGGCGGAATCGGAGGAGTCACTATTGAAATTGACCAATGAGTGCCTTATACGACAGCTACCGTTATCCTTCCCAAACGCTTACGTGCACTCGTTTTGCAAATGATCGTATGCATTGCCGTCGTGCAGCTCTGGTCGGCCCAGGTGCCATCCGGATTCATCACGACGCATGCGTCCTCGTCCGTCTTCGCACTTGGCTCTCCCTTCGCCCAGTGTGTGTACCGTATTGGCCAGCCGTCTGTCCACTGGTATTGACCGTTCACCTCAAGAACGAGTTTTTCTTTCTTTTCTTGCCTCAGAAATGCGCGGTCACGTGACCTACTCGTTTAAGGCCAATCCAGGCGGGCTTCTCCTCGACGTTCTTCCAGCTGAGAAGCGTTCTCAGGAAGGCCTCTTCGTAGCTGCTGCTAATGGACGCCAGATGACCGGGTTGGGGGTCGTTGATACACATTTGCTCGGCATTGGCAAACGTGTAGTCTTGCATGAGGCTGGCTTTATAGCAGGCCTGATTCGGCGGATAGTAGCGGTAGCCATCGGGGCAGGAAGAGTTCATCCACATTTCCGGATAGTTTGTCCAATCGGTCCCTGCACGAGGGACCCAGACAGCTACTTTTAAGCTCAATCAGAAAGGAGACTTCTATAAGCTAAGGCTCACGCTTGTTGACTTGGCAGATGTAGTCCAGCTTCTGTGTGCACGTGACGTCGTTCCACTGGCCGGCGACGTCCCTGTACGCGTACATTTCGACGCAGTTCTCCTGCAG
>JAQGBB010002516.1:0-10765 GCA_034691745.1 Prismatolaimus dolichurus | reverse complement strand
TGAGATTTCTGAAAAATGTGCTCGTAGCACAGCCAATTTTTTATTTCCAAAAATTTTGAATATAGTTTTTTATTTGAGGGGATTCTGTTTGCAAACGTGTAAGTGGGACTCCGGATCGGTACATCCGACTTGTTCCATTTGCACACGCGCATCGGCTGCTGTTCGAGTGTACGCACAGCGATACTGCGAACTTTCGCCGGCGCACGGTTGCAGCTACATCGCAAATCGGCGAAGCACGCTCGAAGGCGTCGCCTGGGTCGCTGTCCTCATCCTCTCCGCCGGCTTCGGCGTCCACCAAAGCAAAAACCTCGTCGAAACGTACGTCGCCCGTCCAAAGGCGGTCTCGGTTGCTATACGCACCGATCGAGCGTTGAACCTGAACTCGCTCGGCGTCTGTGTTCGCATCGATCGTCAGCGGCTGGTGGCGCAAATGGACGCGCTCTACAACGAGTCGCTCCTCAATCGGATGCTGTTCAACGATCTGGCCTATCTGACTGCCATCACCAACACTTCATCTCCGGTAACGAAGTTCGACCTCTCCACGTTGAATACCAGTGTGTCTAGTTGGGACGCTCTCACGAAGCTCACGTACCTCTGGCTAGCGCAGATCGTCGAGTACGACATTAGCGTCATTGGCATCGCCTACGTGCCGTCCGTACTGCGTGGCATTAGTCTCGTGCGAGAGTTCTTTTCTTCGCAGAACTACAGCTCGCCCGAGCTCGCCGACTTCGCAGCGCGCTTCATGTGCAAGCAATCCGCACGCCACACGTGGACTGTTTTATCTGACGCCGTTTCATGCACGTCGGTGTCGCCGCTGCGACTCGAAAGCTCGTACATGTACTGCGCACTGCGCTGCATCGACCTGTGCACGCTCGCGACTATCGCATGGTTCGGCCCAACCGCCTTCGATCAGAGCGAGGAGGCCATCTGCTACTCGTGGAACGAAAGCCTTCCACGAATCTTCGAACGAGGGGACGACGCCCTTGTCTTCACCACCGCAGCGTCGACATGTCTATGGTGAACGCCGCCACTGACTCAGGTGACCATCGCCCGTATACGGTCATCGTCGACCTTCGCGCGCCCGAGGCTCTTCTCAACCGACGAGTGCACGACGGTCGCATTAAGCTACCCGTCGGCGTACCCATGCACGTCGCATTGAGATCATCTCGCGTGCCCGACGGACGTCGAACTGCGAGAAGAAGACGGCGCACGCGCTCGCATTCAGGTGTTTGGCAGAAGTGCGTCTCGCAGAGACGAATCATAGTTGCTGACCGCTGGCCACACGAGCCATCGCAACTGCAGCTGGAGTCGCGTTCTGCTCGGATACGTTCGACGACGAAGAGCTCGCTGAACGGAACGCACATTATCTCGCAGTCAACCACACGTATTTGATATCGAAGTCGGCGTGGGACTACTGTTTGGCGAAAGCGTGCTCGTGCCACCGCAAGATGTGCGAGTCGGCGGCCTACGCGCTGCATACGGTCGAGTTCGCACGAAGCAAGACGGCGCCGGAGGTGATGCAAGCACTTTTGTACCAGGGCGATTGACCTATCCGCAGTTCGACGAGTATCTCGCGATGGACCTCATGTCGTTTCTCGCCAGCTTCGGTGGACTAATCGGTAGGGAGCACTACTCTACTCCCAGTGAGCACAGAATCTTTCGTTTGATACTTAAAATTCCCCTGTATGCAAGGTCTGTGGTTTGGCGGAAGCATGGTCTTTCTTATTCATTTTCCGGCTTCTCTGCTTCTCGATGCGCTGAGCTACGCCATGGGCAGGTAAGTGCGCGATAGTTTTTCTATGCTCCAAGTTCTAAGATTGGGAAGAGGGCTAAAGGAAAACGTGAAGCACACTTCTAAACTGTCTCAAACGTTCCAGAGCTACACGACGTGAAGTTGGTAGTGCGGAGATTCTTGAACCTCAACGATCAGAGGCTCTCCCCGCATCACTGTTGGAAGCGTCGATCATATCCGCGAACAGGCTAGCGCTGAAAGTGATGACGCCGCCAAACGATCAGCCACTTAATGCGCGCGAGGCGAAACGAAGTGGAGACGCTGCGTGATCTGCGCGACGACGTGGCAAGCTTCATGTGCCGACTGGCTTCGCAGATACCCTTACGCGATAAACACGCGGATCTAGACTGTCCGTTCGCGACGCCCGTGCGTCTGGAACGGTCACGCGGAGGCGCCCTCTTGTGCATCAATCTGTACTCGCTGGCGACCATCTCGTGGTTCGGGCCGATGACCGTCGGCGACGAAAACGCGATCTGCTACAGCTGGAACAACAAGCTAAGCGCCGCCGCGTCCGGCCCGTTTAGCGGGTCTCGTGATGCGCTCATCGTCGCGTTAAGCGTCTCGGGCTTATCGACGACGACCGGCGGTTCGTGAAGTATCCACAGAACGCCATTCTCGACTTGCGCACCCCGTCGGCGCTGACGGACGTGGGAAAGCTCGACGGGCGTCTCGTGCTCGCCGCCGGCTCGCGAACGTTCGTTGGCGTCGAGGTTCGTTCGCGCTTTCGCGCGCTCAGCCGTCGTCGAGTGCCGTTTACGCACAACGAGAGCTATCACGAGCGTGCGCTGCGGTGTCTCGTCGAGCGACGCGTCGAGAAGGACGGCTGCTGGCCGCTCGCTGCGCTGCCGTTACGAGCCGATAGAGAGACGGCGCCAATTTGCACACGAACGTACACACAGACCGAAATGGACGACGTCAATGCGCAGACGAAGAACGGGACGTACGTGAGTCGTTGGGCGCGCTGCTTGGACACGACGTGGGCGTCGCCCGAGTGCGAGAAGACGTCGTTCGCGTTTCAGCGGTCGAGTAAACAGCGAAGCGCCCAAGAGGTGTCCGTAAGCATAAGTGCGACCCCAGTAGATGTCACGTGTATGAAAACAGGCCCATGGAATAGCCAGCTTGCCAATGGAATATGCCAACCTGCAAATGGAGCTTGATGTCAATGACTGAGGCATACATTTTTGGGGAAAAATGTCTTGCGCCACCGTGATGTTGCCGAAGTTTAGCTCCGCAGGAAGTATTTTTTGGCACCTAGCTGATAAAATATAACGCATCCTGTTCGTTCTCTATGGGGCTGTTCAAATATGATGTCACAGTTTAGGGTGGGTGGTTGGGTCTGCAAAAGTTGGTAAAATGATGACACGAGTGACGAAGGAGAGTGAATGGGTCGGAGGATCAAGTGACGTCACTTTTCAGGCGGCCGAAGGGGTAGAAATGCTTTAAAAAATTTGAAAGCGGATTTTTATCGATTTTTTGTGTTTTTGCGGTTTTTCGAGCGCTTCGAGCGTTTAGCCTGCTCTTGACTGTCTGTCTAGCTCGTACTAAATAGATGACTTGAAGTCCAAGCTATCTCTTTTTCTATGTCAAAAATGAGCGGTCAGTGATTTTTCGTCGCGTTCAGCTCGCAAAATCGAAGCCTTGTTTGTATGCTTAACGTTCGCACCCTGATTTGGAAAGGCGCACAGCAAATTTCAGGTTACATAAAATCACAAGATCGAGAGATACGAAGAAAAGATGTTTCAAGTGACACAAGAAGTGTTGCTAGGCACCGTCGCCTGAGCACTAGGCAGAAATTCTACTAAATCTAACCCGTGTGTAAGAGATCTGTGATACGTCCAAGCAAGGTTTAGCTCATTGTGCTTTCTTCGAGTGCCATGGAGCTGACGACGAACAATGTGTTGCGATAGCAGGTTCACTGGTGTGCGGAAGTGGGCCTAAAGGTGACGTCACTTTTAGGGGTGGGTCGGTCTGACGGAAAGTGACGAAGAGTAACGAAGGAGGGTGGGTCGGTTCAAAAATGTGAATTTTTAGGTGACGTCATATGTGCACGAACCTCTTGAAGGGCCTTCGCTGGTCTCAGAAAGTTTCGGCATTCATAAATTAATGCAAATTCGTTTGTTGTCGTAGATCGCATGATTCAGCTCGAAGGTGCAGCTATCGGTAGCAGAAGACATCATCAGCGCGTACGTGTTTCAAGCGCGTCTGGTCTACGCGCAATTTGATGAGTATCCTCAGATGGGTTTCTCGTCGTTCCTTGCATCCTTCGGCGGCATCCTAGGTAAAATAAGTATTCCTATCTTTCTAAATACGACAGGCGTTTACTTCTTATCAGTTGGGGGCCGTCCATTTATGACGTCACGGATTAGGGAGAGGGAGGGGGTTGGGCCAGTTTGACTTTATATGCAAAACATAGGCTATGTTTATGCGTTATAATATATGACGTAGGGGGAGGGTGAAAAAAGCCAAAAAATAGGTGACGTCATGAATAAACGGCCCCTTGTTGTTCCTGCGTGGACAACACATGGTTGAAAATCCTGTCTCTTCGAATACGCAAAACTGTGGGTCGGTGGAAGCGTCATCGTGGTCGTGAACATTCCAGTGTGCATTGCGTTCGAAGCGATTCTCTGGTTTATCCGGAGAAAGTGTCATGCTAACTCCGCTTCGCCAACGGGGAACTGAAGGAGACTAAGCTGCTACGTGTTGCAACAAAAACACACCTTACTTGTGTATGCAATGTACATGCTGACTGCTAAAAGCAAACGTCAGACTACCGTAATCTCTTGCATCGGGTTTTCAGCATTAGGCTTCGGGGAAACTAACCATGAGGACTCTGTTATAAGAATTTATTGCTTATGTTAGTAAGTTAATGTTTCGTGCGAAACAGGTCAATGCATAATTTTCATACGTCAAGCGGCCACTAAAGCACATAGGCATGCAGTCAAATGCGGATGCACACCGTAATCTTTGTCGGTAACTCTCTACAGCAAAGGCTGTTAACCAAAACTTGAATAGTTTCCTCGAAGCCTCGAACGCAGAACCACGCAACCCCTACCTCGACGAAGTGCAGCAACAATTCAATCGCCTTCGTCAGCTTGCCCCTTCATTTCGTTTCGTTCCGCTACCTTCTTTGCGTACTCCCTTTGGTGCTTCTTCTTTTCAACCCGCAAGTCTTTCTCCGTTTGACGCTCAGCGTGCGCAGCAAAAAAGAAGACGCTCTCATCGCATACGTACAGCAGCTGTATGGCATACGTCTAAAAACTGACGCTGTACTAGGACATCGCAACTCGCTGACTCACTTCTTCGTCGACCAAGATTTGAGAACGTTCACAAGACGTAACGCCGACATTCGTTTCGCGCGCATGGCGCACACGGCGACAACGTCGGCGTCTACTGCCTCCTTTGCTCACGCCGCTGTGGTGAGTCACGTTACGTCCGTTGAGCGGATATCGTGTGTGTTGAATATAGACGATGAGGGCGGGAAGAAGGGAAAAGAGAAACTGATGCAAAATGTGTAGTAAATTTAAATGTTTGATCAACGTCTTGCGTCGATTCACCCAGAGAAGTAATTCAGTTGTGTCCACTGCTAGTTCGCGTTTTGTGCACAATTTTCCGTTTTCGCCAGAGGGAAGTCGACGGGAGGGAAATCGTACGGCTTGAGAAGCGAAATAAGCTGTGAAATACTCATATCAAACTAGTCACTCAAAGTAGGCACGAGGAGGACAAGACTGATCCGACTCAGTTCTCACTGCTTTGTAGGAGCCCTCGCTTTAAAGTTTGCGCTGTCTCCAGAAGCTTCACTCATTTAGAGTTTCACTTTACAGTGTCACCGTCCCGTTTGCGATATGCAAACTTGCAGATCAAGTAAAACCGATTGTAAAAATAACAGCGAAATCTCGGATACTGCGCATCTGTGCAGATTGCGAATTTGCATGCATGGCATTCGACTTTGAGGTATCGCATGTCGTCCCTGATCCCAAGCTTTGTTAAAGAAAACTGTCGTACTAGTTGGGTGCTCTCGACGCGAAATTCAATCTGCTCCATCTAACAAAAAATGCACTCTCGCAAAATTAAGAAATATTTGAGCGACGCTCATGTCAGCGTGCTCGAGATTTTCATCTGAAGCTCTCTCTCGATCCTCATATGCCACACAGACAGAATGCCGTCAGCGTTGGTTGCCCGGTTCGCCGACGAAACCGACGTGTTCGGATTGCATCTCTTCAAGATCGATCGCAGCAGATTCGAAGTGATCTTCTGGTGCTCGTTCGTTCTCGCCTTTTCGTGCTATACGACGAAAACACTCGTCGTCATAGTCCAAAAGTACGTCGACGAAGAGACGGTTAGCTATGTTTCGCAGGTGCGCGCCGCAAATATCTCGCTCCCCTTTGCCGAGCTCTGCTTTGTCGGCAGTGAACCGGTCACCAACAGCTTGCCAATCAATTTTGCACTTGAGTCAGTTTTGAGCGCATTTGAGACCAACTCAAAGGATAGTCTGAACTCAAGCGCATTCAACTCCGTAATGGACTTCTTTTACCAACTACAACTCGCGGAAAAGGCGCAGAGTCTCTTGCGCAGAGCTGTCGACGACAAGGAAGCTGGTTTGGAACTCTTGGACCCCAATCTTGCTTCCGGTCTTCGCACTTTTGTGAACCATTCGAACATTTCGATTTCAAACTTTTCAGATACATTTTTTCGCGAATTTTGTCGCAGCTTGCAAATAGAAATATGGTTTCAAAATCCAAAACTCAAAAATATTGTTCCTACGCTTGAACGGCCTTGCGAAAACGAGAATCCCGTCAGCGTGCTGTACAATCCGTTCAGCTTTTGCGTTGACATTCACGGCGAGAACTTTGTCTATCGCACGGGGACGGAGCAGTTGAAGATCAGACTCAACATCTCAGGAGCAAGCGAAAGTCGTGGTGTGGCGTTATTGATAAATGCAGAACTATGGCTGAACAGTTTTATTTCACGGGATTCGGATGTCGTTGAGTTCGAATCGACGATCCTCATTTCCTGGGGCAAACGGCTGATCCATGAAGTAAGAATAAACTCGGAGCGTAAGCTGTTAGATTTGCGTCGGAGACCATGCAGCAAAGACGAGGACGTTTGGTGCAAAAGTCGTTGCGAATCAGAGTTTTTCTACGCCGCCTACGAATGTTGGCCGCTGATTTATCGATTTCAATTCTCACCGCGGCGCCTCAATGTCTCAAATGTTCGTCTCTGCGGGGTCGATGACTATGCGACTCGCTCGGTGTCACGCGACATCATTGAACTAGGGCTAGCTTGTGTCAATGACTGCTTCGAGGAGTGCACCCAGCGCACGTTCGTTGTAGCGTCGGCAGATTACTCAGCCACAGCCCCAGTCGATCCGCAGAGAGCAGTAGCGGAGGTATACGTGGAATCGTTTGTCTATCCGGTTGTTGAAGAACGATTGGCAAACGACTTTGAGAGTTTTCTCTCCGACTTTGGAGACGCCCTTGGGCTCTTCCTTGGAATGAGCTTTGCCTCCGTAATACATATTCCGATATTTGTCCTACAAGCTGTCGTTGAGCACTGGCATCCAAGGTGCAACTCACATCCTCAGAAAACGGGAAACGACATCGAGATGAAAGTCGTCCATAAAGAAGAAACCTGCAGTGAGCGTTTCAAAGTGACTCACGACACGTTTAAAGATGTTACTGATAGGCTTCAAAGGATTGAAAGCGCTCTCGTGGCTGTGACCAAAAGCAACTCGGCATGACCATGCTTCAGTTCACCGTGTGAGATCCTACGAACGGATCGGCATGATCATGCTTCAGTTCACCGTGTGAGATCCTACGAACGGATTCGCTTAGCAAGAGAACCGAGCATGGGCTTGAGTTGTGATTTGAAATAATGCTAAAAATGATTTGCATGTCTTGTGTCGATTCGTTCTGAAGAATCGGTTACGTATTGCCTCGCGTTCTTGCGAAATTGCCCAGCAGCATGAGGTCTACTGTGTACTGAAGGAGAAGAGTTCGACGCCTGACGTCAGTGCTAAGCCAAAGCTTATTGTGCCATATTCGTTCTTATCAATGTGTTTTGCTCTTAACGTACGGGAGAAACGTCTAAGTTTTCCCGTTTTTCGGAATTGAAGGTCTCACTTTGAACAGAGGCTGCGCTGAGCTGTGCAATATGCAGTCGAAAGGAAGCTCTAGTTCGGTCCGTTTGAATAATCCCAAAACGAGCGCGCTATGTTGCGTCTCACGTGCACATCACCCACGCGAAATGGAGCACCCAGACGAGGCCCGCTGCAAAACTGCAAGTCTAACTTCGCTGACTTGTTTTCGCGACACCATCTTGCCGCCTATGAGCGCGACTGGAATCTAAATGCAGCCCGACTTGCACCGCCCGGTGCCCGTCCGACTGCACTCATTTCGCAGAAACGATCCTGTGAGCGCTCAAATAGGAGCGGTGTTTTTCTAGCCTTATGTCAATTTTTAACTCAGATTACGAACACAACGTTAGATTTCACGTGCGAACTCACTATGCCGCTACAGGAACGAGGTGTTTGAAAACTACTCGATTTTTGAGGACAAATCCGCTGTGGCGCGCTTAATACTCAACCAATCTCCACGCGCTTGGTGTCATTCAACATAAAATTATAAACTGTCGTCAATCAACAACTTCTGGCTACACTAGTGGTGAAAAAATTCAAGTTCGACCCCCTCGGAAACTGACAATAGAAAATTGTCCTCAAAAAGTCAACTAGTGCTCGCAGACAGGCTCACTCAGAAAGGTCTGCGATAGCGTATTTGAGAGCCAGGCAGATAAGCTGTCCAACTCAGAAAACCGCATCGAGCTCGGTTTTCGCAGTCGTGCACAGTGTGTCATCAAACATACAACGCGCGAAGTTAGACCGACGCGAAACTAGCCGCTTCTACCCACGTCGCTACAAAAGGTAGTTTAAACATTTTCTGATCGGCAGCAGCTGTAAACACTTACACCTATAGCTAGAAGGAGGAACAGCACTACAACTAGTGAAATTGCTCCGGGCAATTTTTTCCGTCGCTCGGCTCCGGGATCCCGATTTTTTTCTCGCTCCGCTTAAACAGCCCGAAGCTAAGTCGCTTGGCTCCCTTCAGGTCAAAATCCAAAACTCCGGTACGCTCCGAAACATAGGGATGGTCGTTATCGGAGGGGAAAAAACAAGCATTTTTTGCGTCATTTACCCCTGGGACCTCTTTGGGGCTCCCTAATTTGCCCAAACCTGATCTCTTCCCCAAAATTCGCCCCAAAGGTGCCTCAATTTGCCTCAAGGAATTATGTTTATCCTAAATTAGCCTAAACTCACCTAAAGTGGTCAACTTTGCCCCAAATTGGTTACAATCGCTCCAACTTCGCCCCAATCTTGCATAAATTCTCCACCTCAAAAATTTTCTAAGGTCATTCTGAGAGTAAAAACATTTGTCCCCCCATTCACCACATCCCTCATGAGCCGTATTGGGCAACCCCAAGGAGCATTCCTATACAACAACGCCGGAAGGCCAAAAACCGCATCTCGCGGTTTTCGTACAAAAAGCCGACATTTCGAAAAATTTTCCCAAAAAGGTTGAAATTTCTGTTTTTTCTTCAAGAAAGGCTTAAAAGTTGAAAATTTCGTACCAAAAAGGTCAATACGCAACAAGCATTGACTAGATAAACTTGTTCGATAAAAAATATCTCGAAAGTTGCAAACTTTGTCAATTTATTGAGCCTCATACTGTACACTTATGGTTCCGACCAAACGTTTTGTATAAGTACAAACCAGAACATCACGGGCCTTATGCCAACCTCAGTCACCACAGCACTTCACACGATCTCATAGAGATCAACAACAGCACACTGTTTCTCGATTTTACTTATTCGTCCATTTTTGCACCAAGGCGTCATGGCGCTGAGGAGATAAAATGTAGGCGATAAAAATGCGCAGTTAAAAACGACAAAGAGTACCGGGTAAAGAGCAAGTGCGAGGTGCTTAACCCTAACCATTTTAGCCTCAGCCTCTTTTCCTTGAGCCTCAGTGCTCGGCGCGCTTAGCTTCTTGCGCAGTATTATTTCCGCTGCGGTGGTTGCAATTGTGGGCACATATTTCATGAACGCATTGCCAGCTGGTCTGCTAGCATCGTTGTTTGCTGAAGCTTGCTCTTGAGTTCCTGGAGTCTTTGGCTGCTGTGTTCCGCGAGACACCGAATCGTTCTGAACCTTCGAAGAGTTTTCGTCCTCCAGCAGTGTCCCCTGCTGGCGCAAGGAGTGAATCAGCGCGAGCAAAAGCAAGGCGACAAAGATGAAGAGAAAGCAGGCAAGAATGTACGCATTCATTGCTACAAGGCCATAGTTTACCTTATCACATTGCTGAAAGCTGTAAAACGCCAGCAAAAAAAATAAAACAAAATTAATTCAAATGTGAAAACACAAATGTGTGCGTATGTGCCTTTGGAAAAAGGTATGTGCAAATTTGGGATTTCGACAAAGCGTAAACCTTTTATGCGTGGACCTATAAAAGGTGTTATAACTCGTTTGAATCTGCTGCTTTTGCTCTACTTTCTGGCGCATGTACATATGTGTAGTCTGAAAGGTACTTTGAGAAACTGCTGCTGCAAGCATAGTCTAACGCTTTTAACATTGTTCTTTAATCCCGGTCAGCACTTTCACTGAGCACTTTTTCAGAGACAATTCATCTACCCAAAAATAAAGCAAGCTCCACAGATTCCCAAAGAACTAAACAGTTTACGCTTTTTCAAAAGCACAAATTTGAAAAAACTTTTTTCCGAAGGTATTTTTCACCTTTTCACGCTTCAATGTTTTGCGTACGGTTTTAAAAGCAAATTATAAAATGCTCAATAGCTAGGGACAGAGGTTTGATGGAAAAGTTTAGTAATTCTGAAAGCAACAAAAATGGTTTCTTTCCAGCTGGAAGTTTCTGGCATCGTTGCTATCTTACCTTTCTCACCATAGTGTGGTGCCAAATAATTACCT
>JAQGBB010002515.1:0-10766 GCA_034691745.1 Prismatolaimus dolichurus | reverse complement strand
GCTTGAAAATTTTCAATTTTCATGAGTAAATTGAGTTTTTTAATTTCTCAATCACGCACTGCGACGTCGCAGTCAGTGACTGCGATGGATCACACACCACGGCACAACATATACACTAGTAGGTGTGACGCACACTCACATGTTCGAAAGAGACCGCTGTTGCGACATCGAACTTGAGGTACGAGTAGACGTTAAGCCATGTCTGATAAGCGAACAACGACGTTGCCGCAAGAACGCAGGCGCCGAAGAAGATCGCACGAATGAAGTAGAAGCGCCCACCGGTGAACGTGAAGTACTGAAAGCCGTGAAGATATGTCTCGAGAAATACCATTTTGTGTCGAGTTCTACGCGGTCGAAGGTTACACGAGCTGAAAACTATCAGCCCTAGCTTTGAAACGCGTTGCTGTCTCTCAGCCAGTCAGCGTGGAGGCTTCTCCATTAACGCAATCGGTGCGGTGATCCCCTTGATATAGAGAAATGTTTCGCTGCTTGTGGCAACACGTAGAGAGTCTGAAAGCGACAGCGCTCTATCTCTGCATTGAACTAGAGCAGCATCATTTCGGCGCCTTGGAAATGGTCCGGCTCCCAATCACGAGAGTGGCTTCGAGTATCATATCATTCGAGTATCAAAACATGGTGACGTTATCTTGCAGATTCAAGCACACAGATATCGTGCAGCTCGTGTGCGGCTTGCTTTTTACGCAGCGAGTGTCGTAGGAGGCAGGGTCGTCCACATATTATACAATCAGAAAATTTCAATTTTTTACCTCTCCCGTCTCCCCCAGATAATCAGACATAATCATTGGCCCGATCCCCTCCCCCTAACTTGATGATGTAATCAATTACCTGAAAATTTTTGTTACATGTGAATACAAAGCTAAAATACTGGATCGATTTGCTTCTCGCACTATTGACCACTGAGCAGTGCATCTACACGTCGTGTACGAAACGCAAATTACCACTCAGTAAACTTCCTCATCCGCATCAGAATCAAAGAGTTCACTGTCTGCTGCAACTGTCCAACTGCAGCTGCGTCAATTCTCTCAAGTGTCAGATTTTAAACTTGGACGCGTAACCACGACTTTCCCGCGACCTGATTTTTAATAGAACTATCCTTATACGGAAAAACTCCATGCATAATGGGCAAACTTTTAGCATTCGAAAAAACCCGAAATTTACACTTTGAATTTCCACGATTTTCAAATTTTGCTGTTTGACTGCTCGTAGAAAGCGAAAGTGAAATTGACGGTTTCCGCTAATTACCGCACTTTTTTCGCGCGTTGAATTTTAGGCAGTCTCAAAAAACACCTCATTGCGATTGATGCTCAAACGTGGAATAATTATATAATCAGCCGCGTGGACCCCCTCCCCCTAGATAATCAAACATAATCATTGGCCCGACCTCCCTTCCCTCGAACTTGATTATATAATATGTGAATGCCCCCACATGCAAAAGCACGTGCGCAACGACCGGAGTGGAGGGTCCCAGAAAAGCGCACGAAAAGGCACGACACGTTCAAAGGGGAAGGGTTGGAAGAAAAAAGCAAGTTCATATTTTCAGGCAAACAATACCGAGAAAAATGACTTTTTCGGTTGAATTTTTTGCTTTTTTGTGGCAAACTTTTCTGAAAAAATCAGGTTTTGTGGCAAAATTCTCTAAAAAAATCTGGTTTTGTGCAAAATTATTTACCGCTCCGCGGAAAATTTGGATACCCCTGGAAAATTTTGCTCCAACGTGCCTGGAAAATTGCGCAGATGTCGGCTTTTCCTCCGACGTGGATCGGTACCCAAAAGCACATGCGCAATGGGGGAGGGTGAGACAAAACCGCACGAGTGCGCATGAGGGGATGCAGGGAGGGCCAACAACTTGATCGTTTTGCGCACGTACTTTTCCATGATCCCAAGAACGGACGAATGCATTGTCCTTCGCAATGGCGTTTATTCCGGGATTGTGCAGATACTTTGGCAGGTTTCCAACGGTGTCCCAAAGAATACATTATTTTAAACCAATTCTGGCGTGCTGCTCCGCAAGCACACTACGTGTTACACGTTAGCCCTCAAGGTTTTAGGTCCCTTTTGCTGCAATATTTATGCAAATACTATTAACGGTGGGCGTATAATCAACACATAACTCTCAAACATTTTGCGTACAAACTAAATTCTACATCAGGGAATGGCCGGTTTTTTCGGTTCACCAAACAATGAAATCGCCAAAGCCGAAAAGGCATCTTGCCGTTTCACAAAAAAAACACCAACACATAGGTTTTTGAAGCAAGAGAGAAAAGGAAGACACTATTTGTCGCCGTACTGCGTTTTTCTTCTTTGTCTCTCTCTCTTGTAAAAAATAAAAAATAAAAAACCAATTTTTTTCGGGAGGCTTCGCACCCCGAACCCCCCATACCACTCGAAAGGTGGTATATACCGTTGGCAGGTTGACGCCTACCATTGGCAAGTCGGTACAGACCATTAGTAAGTTTGCGCCTACCACTGGCAAGTTGCTCACAACGTCGTCTAACTTTTGTCGGCTGGGGGATTTTAGGAATTGGAGGGGGATTTTATAAGTATGACCAGTAGGCATCCTTTTTTCGCTCGCTTCGTTCGCTCATCTGGCAGGATGCAATAAATAAAAAGATAATTGCGATGTTGACTTCGTCTGCTATGCGCACTCTACTTGCTAAAATCGATGACATTCGAACTCATCTCAGACGATCTGCTTCAGCCACCGCGAAACATCGCACATATTATTCATTAGGATACTCGAGTGTACACTCAGTAGAGGCAGACGTGCGGAAACAAGAAAGGAGCAGCCATATCCGCTTCAAGTCGTGTGTTGCAAAACCGTAAACCATGAAGCGATGCAACCGAAACGTGCAGTTTTCAATCGAACGGTCCACCGCAGCTACCGGAAGTCGCGACAACGAGTATCACCGCTGTCTCGAAATGACGGACGCCAGCGACGACGTAACCGATGAGAATCCCGTGATGCCGCCGCTTCGGCGCGTGGCTTCTGAAGGTGCTTATCTGTCCGCTGGTTCACGTCGAGGCAAACGTTTCGCTATTCTATCTAGTGGAAGTGATTCGCAAGGTTCGAGATTGTCAACTGATAGATCCCTCATTTAATTGTCCGTGGCCATTTAAAATAATATAGGAATGAATGCTGCGCTTCGTTCTGCGACCAGAATGGGTCTTCATCTCGGTTGCCAGGTCTACCTCATCCGGGACGGCTTTCAGGGTAATTTCAAATACTAGCTAATTTCAAATACTAGCTAATTTCAAATACTAGCTAATTTCAAATACTAGCTAATTTCAAATACTAGCTACTGTAGTATTCACTTTGGAGAGAGTTGACAGAATTTCTAGTAAATCGTGCACGGGAAACGATTTTTCATACATTACATCAACTGGGGACGCGCACACATGACATCATGTTTGGTCAAACGTTATCGTAGCTAGGTTTATAGGTCTGAAATTTCAACGCTTGACATTCCTGCTTTGTACTTTGTTGCCTTTGAAACTCTGGAGCCCTTAGGCATACACGACCGGTCATTTTGTGTAAACTGTAGGAATGGTCGACGGCGGAAAACGCATTGTGGAAGCAAACTGGCACAGCGTTAGCGACATTATACGTCGCAGTGGCACAATCATTGGCAAGACTGCGTAGCTTTTTCCGTAATATATTCCACTGACCAATACTGTTTGATTCAAGGTAGCTCCGCTTGTGCTGAATTCTACGAACGCGCTGGGCGACTCAAAGTGTGTGAGAATCTTGTGAATCGAAATCTGACGAATCTAATCTGTATCGGCGGCGATGGTTCGCTGACGGCGATGAACAAGCTGCACGAAGAGTGGCTTAGCCTTCTTCAGTCGCTCATCGCAGAAAAGAAGGTTCAGCCGGAGAAGCTGCGCACATGTTCGCAGTTGAACGTCGTCGGCCTTGTCGGCTCGATACACAACGACTTCGCTGGAACGGATATGACCATCGGCGCAGACACGGCGCTAACGCGAATTGTTGAAGCTGTCGATGCCGTTTCTGCCACGGCACAGAGTCATCAGCGCGCGTTTGTCATTGAGGTTTATTTCGCGTAGTAACCTATCAGTAGGTAAACCGTTGTCAGTACCTCAATTTTTCGGGATCGAATTAATAACTCGATTCAAAGTGGAATCGAATTAGCAAAATCATGAGAAGCAAATAGATTATTTGTCAGCGTTTTATTCTGCAAATACGGCGTTGATGAGCTCTAAAAGAAGAGTAGAGGGCAAACCAAATTTTTCCCTGATGGGCTGAACCAAGTCCGAGCGTCCACACCCCTACTGCACAGACCGCTAGGAGCGTCAGACAACGAAACGACTGCTAGAAGGCAAGTTTACGGACTGAGGAGAATCTAGAAATTAAAAAAATGAGATTCGGTCAAGGCTGCAACTGACTGACTCACGCACGCACAGACACGTAACCAGGCAGCAATCTTTATTACGCGCTGCGCGCTCCAGAAGACGCAAAAAGCGTCGGAAATCGATGAAAAATTCTGGAAGTTGACCATAATAAAACTACGACAACATTGATTGCGCCTGACTGCGTTTTTGATAGAAACGATCCAAATGATGGCAATAGTATGGAAAGGCGAATCGAAGCGATTCGATTTAATGCAATTCGATTCATTGACCCGACTCCAATTTAGGACTTGAATTTAAGTAACCCATTCAAGACCATATTATGCTGTTCTAGGTAGCTGGCTTAGACTGTGGCTACCTTGCACTAGCTTCGGCACTTGCGACAGAAGCTGACTACGTTTTCATTCCCGAATGGGCACCGCCAAAGGATTGGTCGGACGATATGTGTCATTTGCTAGCCGAGAAGCGGAAACAGGGTTCACGATTGAACATCGTAATCGTGGCCGAAGGTGCCGTCAATCAAGCGGGAAATAGAATACGCGCCAAGGACGTTCAGAAAATTATCACCGAAAAGCTTGGCTACGACACACGTGTTACCGTTCTCGGGCATGTACAGAACGGTGGTCGACCGTCCGCATACGACCGAGTTTTAGGTTCGTAGAAATAGCTCTGGTTGTGACGTTTATACTCACCGACTTTTGCTAGGCTGTCGAATGGGCGCCGAAGCTGCACTTGCGCTAGTTGACATGCGTGAAGGAGACAGTCCCTGCCTTGTCGCCATCGATCGCAATCAAGTTGTACGGCTTCCACTGAAGCCTTGTGTGGAGATGACGCTTATGGTACTTACTAAAAAATCCCAGGGAGCGCTCGGCTATGACGTCACATTTCAGACATGACATCATATTTTAGCGTTCTTCTTCTATATGTATCACATGCGAACGCGTTCTTCTAAAACGTTTGCTAATTGCGTTGGCGATCTTTCAGAAACATAGTGCAATTGCCGACCGCAACTTGGAGCTTGCCTCGCAACTGACCCCTCAAGGCTTTCGACGAACCCTTGAAACATACAAGCTCCTCAAGCGACCCTTTGCACCGGAAATCGACAAGGATCATTGGCTTCACGTTTTAAACGGGGGGCAGCCGCTGAACGTCGCAGTGATGAATATCGGCACACCGTGCTGTGGCATGAACGCAGCCGCTCGGTAGGGGCAAAAATTTGAGGGTGAAAATCAAATCGAGGGCGAAAATTACCCAAAAAACACTACATGTAAATTTAGGGCCATTGTCCGCAGTGCTCTCTGTAACCATCTCACCGTCTACGGTATTGAAGAGTCGTTCGACGGGCTTTTGCTCGACCAGGTAAAGTTCCTCGGCTGGTCTGACGTCAACGGATGGACCATGCGAGGAGGATCGATCCTTGGCACACGCAAACAAGTTCCAACGGATTTTGGCTTGGTAAAGCTCGGAAAAGTCTAATTTTCTCAAGTTTTTGATCAACGAAGAATTTCGTCGACAGGTCGCTGACAAGCTTCGAAAGCATAAAATTGAAGCGTTGTTTCTCGTCGGCGGCTTCGACTCGTTCCGCTCAGCGCTGCTTCTGGCCGAAAATCGAAAGCAGTTCAAGGAGTTCTGCATTCCGATCGTCGTCGTTCCAGCAACGATCGGCAACGCTGTGCCAGGTAGACACTTCAGATTCAAATCGTTTTATATCAAGTGACAGCATGTGTAGGAACCGATTTCACCATCGGCGCCGATTCGTCGCTCAACGAGATAACGACCACAATCGATAAGATCAAACAGAGCGCAATCGGCACAAAACGACGTGTGTTTGTTGTCGAGACGATGGGCGGCTATTGCGGCTATCTTGCAACTGTCGGCGCTCTCGCGTCAGCTGCTGACAACGCGTACATCTTTGAGCAGCCGTTTACGATCGCTGATTTAAAGGTATCAGGACCTGGATCAAGGTACTGGTCAACAATATGGGAAACTTCTATAAGCTCATCCTGTGAGCACGGTGCAAATTGTCCATGAAAGCATCAAACATGGCACCGCTGCTGTTACACTATGAACTTTGAGGGATGATGTTAGGGGCCATCCATTAATGACGTTACCTGTCTGGGCGGGTCAAGAATTTTGAATCTTTAAGTGACGTCATTAATCAATGATTCCTTTACAAGATCTTCTATCGCCCATGCAGGAAGACGCTGCGACCATTGCACAAAAGATGGAGCGAGATGAACAATACTATTTGGTGGTCAGAAACGAGAAAGCCAACGAGAACTACACGACTGAGTTCATCGAAGCGCTTTTCGCTGAAGAAGGGAAAGGGGTGTTTACGATCCGCGCAAACGTCATCGGTCACCTCCAAGAGGCGAGTCTCACCTGTGTTGTTTATGACTTACTGAATCTTTTATGAGGAACAGAAGTTGAAATCTTTACCCTATTGAATTAGTGCCAGAATGTTAAATTTTTAGGGAGGAAGCCCGTCGCCGTACGATCGAACGCTAGCTACCAAGTTGGGCCTACGTGCAACGCAGTTCATTGTCGAGCAGCTAAAGCAAAGCCTCGAAGCTTGTGGCCGTATAAACACAACCGACGCCGAGTCTGCGGCCGTGCTGGGCATCGTCGGCCGTCAAATGTGCTTCACCGCCGTGCAGAGCCTGCGAGCCAAGTGCGACTTTGAACATCGGCTGCCGCACGAGCAGTGGTGGCTGAAGCTACATCCGTTGCTTCGTATTCTCGCGAAACATGAACGGCTGCGCTATCGCACGGAGAGCGTTTCGCTCAGCGTGACAGACGTGCAGCACATTATTAGCGGTGGACGGCGACGTTCAGTTCAAGATTCGGACGAAGAACGCTACTTTCCGAATCCGCGCGATGGGTCAGGAGCGCCTGTTTGCCCTCGACCAGAGTAAACGTTTGTGTGTGCGGGTCGTTCGTTTTTTTTTGTGGGCGAGACATAGCCTAATCATAATTTTAGTAATCAAAATATTTAAAAAGTTGTCATTTCTCATTATTTTGTTGAGGTAAAAGCTGCACTCCTATAAACTTGTCGCACAAAAATTTTGAGTCCTTTTGACGTCACGACGTCAGCACAACCCCATAGCGTCTTATTATTCGTCATCCATAGAATAATCCCAACTCAATGTGTGTTTTTGCGTAAAGGGCAAGCGCTGGTAATGGATGTAATGAAAGATCTTGAATTTTTCGCCCGTGAAGGTTTTATCAGTCAACCTAATTCGATTTTTCCGCAAACTTTCGGCGAGCAGTTTCGTTAGGCGTCAAAACAGTTTTCTGCTGTCGTGAAGAAAAAGCTGTTTCGCTGAGAAAAGGACGACAACTTACGGTCGAGTTTTTCATTCCTTTTTCCTTTCTGATAGATGTTAGCGGCATCTTACGTCGAAAAGTAGGGCAACCATCGCTGGAGAGGCGAAACTTTTATGGCCTTTTAAAATCTTGCAACGGATCCATTCGGCAAACAGGTGCTATAAAAACTTGCATAATGTTCCTTCGTTCAATGTCGCCGAGCGGTGCAGATGGAGACTGATGTTCGCGTGTTTGGAGAGTTTTTATGAAGCAGATTCACTTTTTATTGCGTTTGAAGCAAAAGTTGGTCATTTTTTTGCCAACTGTTTTTCCCGCCGACGGCGTCGATTAGAAACTACAGGAGTGCCGCGTATATAAAAGAGCGCAACGTCAACATAACACTCAGTAATCTTTTCCGAAAATGTCTACCACCGCAAATGTCGCCTCAACGGTGGCCATCTTCTTTGGCCTCGCCGCGATGCTCGTGTGCTTCATCGCCGTGCCGGTGATTGTCCAGAAGATCGGCAGAATACAGGACAAGATAAAAGTCGATATGGACATCATCACCGTATGTCTGAACGAAGAGGCTGCAGAACGTTGACCATCTCTAGAACGCGTTCTTCAGGTGATGGCCGACGACGTCTGGAAGGAAATGCTTATCACCAAGCACATGGTGCCGAAGGACCGAAAGGCGCGTCAGGCGGGTGGCAAATGCGGTAAGACACATTCTGCGCGGCTATTTTTCAGCGCTTTTTAACATAAACTCCGTTCTAGAATGCGGGACTGAGAACAGGTGCCCGCCTGGACCTCCGGGTCCACCCGGCGATCCTGGAGCTAACGGCGACGATGGTGCACCTGGCAAAGACGGCGAAAACGGTAAGAACTGTTTTTGTGGTTCAAAGCAAGCGTGGCTGTTGGAGTTTCAGTCTGAAAGCTCTTACTTGTAGGCAAGCCTGGACCCGACAAACCGGTGCAAGATATTCCACGAACGACTTGCCCGTGAGTAACCTAAACATAACGTCTCATGCAGGTGGCTTGTATAGGAGAAGCAAAGACTTGCTTCTTTCTAGACCTTGCAAAGGTGGACCTGGACCCAAGGGTGCTGACGGAAAGCCAGGAGAGCCTGGCAAGGTAAGCTAACTTTACAACTAGCCTACCTGTACTCCCATGCTTTGTGCGATGTTTTAGGCGGGTGCCCCAGGCGAGAAGGGCAAAGGAGGCCAAGCTGGTATGCCAGAGTAGCATTTTATCGCTCAAAATGAGGTTGTTGCAAACCGAGCTAACTTATAGGCAAACCAGGTCCGCCCGGACCACCAGGCCCCGATGGAAAGCCCGGTCCAGACGGCAAAGCAGGTAAGCTCATTGCGAGACGCTTGCGGCTTGACCTATTCTGCGGGAGCAAACGTCAGTTGCATTCTCTAACAAATAGGTCCACCTGGAGGCAAAGGTGAACCCGGCTCGGTTGGAGCCAAAGGAAAGGCTGGCGACAAGGGACCGGCTGGAAAACCAGGCGCACAAGGCCCACCGGTATGAAAGAAATAATGCAGAGTGCCTGTTTGAATCAGTCGCACTCCGTTCATCTATTTCAGGGACCAGGCGGCGACAAAGGCCCAGACGGAAAGCCTGGACCAGCGGGTCCACCGGTAAGTTTGATAATATTTGCTTTGACCCTAATAATAATAAACTTCTTATGTATCACTCGCTCTCTTCGCAGGGACCTCCTGGACCTGGAGGCAAAGCTGGCGAACCGGGCAAGGATGGACCACCGGTAAGAACACACTCAAACGACGACCAATTTTCGTAATTCTATATGACTTTCTCTGATTTTAGGGAGAGCCTGGCGTTCCTGGAAAAGTGCGTTGCGCCAGACCGAAACATCGATTATTTCAGAATACTGAGTGTTCTTTCTTTCAGGACGCCCAATACTGCCCGTGCCCGAAGCGAACTGGTACTGCATTCGCACAAGCTGCGGCGAAGGCGAAAGCATAAAAAAACCGTGGAAGAAACATACGCCTACTGTGCAACTCTCGATACTGCCCGCACTCTTGATGAACATGAATTTGCAGTCCCTGCTCTCACACTCATTCTCTACCTAATTCAAGTAGATAGAGCAATTATTATTAAGGAAATGTAACTTTTAGCACAGAAAGCACATCGTTTTAATAGACTCGTAGTATTTCTCGTGAATCAAAAGTCGTATTTAGCTGCGATTCTGAAATGTTTGCAAAGTAGTCTGCACGTAACAATAAATTTGAACGCTTGAACCCAGGCGGTGCTGGAGCCAAGAAAGGGCAAAGAAAAATGAAAAATCCTCTTGTGGCGCAAACAGTAATTGACCTAAACGCTCACAGATGGTGTTTTTCAAAATTTTCTTTCTGGTGCTCTGTCCAGATCCAGTTTTCAGCTTCTCGCAAAATTTTAATACCAGCCTGGTGCAACAGCTATGATTTGAATTGCACGCATCCAGTTGACCGACAAGTGGACTGAAAGTACGGAAGTGCTCCTGCCACTTTAGCAACAAAGCGAATGTACCGATCCTCGAGGCCTACTGACGCGATGGAAACGGTTTCCCCTTTCAAAACCAGATTTTTGACAACAAATTAACACGCCTTGCTTTCAGGACCAAAAATTAAAAAAAGCAAGAAAAGATTAATATCTACTAGGGTTCGAACCTTCTGTTTATAAAATATGTGCCTTAACCAACTGAGGACGGCCTGTTTACGAGGGCATTTTCCGCTAATGCGTGCATTTTTTTCGAATACCGTAGTCCCAGCTTCTGCTTTATGTGTTTTTCTGCAAGAGAGCATTTACCGCTAGCGTACACCGTTGCTCATCGAGTCATTTACAGTTTCGGGTTCTGCGAAGTTGTTCTACCCCCGTCAACTGCACCCAGGTCTAGGCTAAAAATCTCAAAAACCATGGTACAAGCGATCGACTGCCGCAATTCACCCACGCGTCTTCCAGATCCGCAAATCTCCTGTTGAGTAGAAGAAAACAGCTGTTTTGTATTATAACACTGTATCTCGAGATACAGGGTTATGTCACAAAACACATCATACGGTAGCCCTCTT
>JAQGBB010002514.1:0-10769 GCA_034691745.1 Prismatolaimus dolichurus | reverse complement strand
AGGTAGGCCTGCAGGATGTAGTACCCGTAGAGGCGCTTGAATCGGAACTGAACGACGAGCTGGTCCCAGTGGCCCGCCGTGTACGGGTTGCGATTGCTCTTCCAAGAATAGCTTTAGGACAGAAACGTTTGTTTCTGGGCCATTTGCATCAACACCACGACGGCGAGGCAATAGAGCAACTAACTTGTAGAAGACGAAGTCTGGCAGCTGGAATGTCGTATTTTCTGGGATCGACACGGGCATCTCTTCGAGCCACTTTAGCTGCACCTCGGCGACATTGTACGAATAGCTCTCGAAGACAAGCTCACACACTTGCTACAAATGTGCAGACAATAATAATTAGAGGCGCAGCATCAGCATAGTACCGTTTCCACGTAGCAACGGCCGTTCCTTGCTGCCTACCGTGTCCATGGGAAAATTTTTGAGGTTCATAGCGCATGGTCCTTCGACCTACAGTATCGCAAAAAATTACTGCCGACCGTATAAGTGTTAATAATTTGTAATATCTAGGCAATACTTTGACCCTGTAGTTGAGCCAAACAGTTCCATTGCCAAGAATGAGAAGAAGGACATTTTGACCCGGCGAATCGTGAATCTTCGCGTGTTTAGAATTAACGAAGCAAACGTTCGGTGTCCAAATACGATCCTTGACGGACGCGTCGAGCGACAGGTTAGAACGACACGAGAAGTGATCGAAACGTAGACTCGGGTCGTCCCAAATTTGACTGAACCAAACGTCGGCCTATAATTTGACGCCGTGGTTGCACAGAGAGAAAGGTTTGCAATCTTTTCGAATCCTCCAACATCATTAAAAGTCTGTTGGCGATTTTCGTTCGGATATTTGTACCTTGAAGGACGATGTTATCTCAGAGATCTCTGTGATATCCTGAACTGTTATCTCAACGCGCACAATCACGGTATTGTTCGAGGGCACCACGGACTTTTCGTGTCCCGAGAGGATTCGATCAAGGATCATCTTCCGACTGCTTGCACTTTCGTCGCATCTCTGCTGCGGAAGCGCCGCTTCCAGAGTTTCATCCTTTTCCATGGCCTCCTGGAAGTTTATTTCCAGCTCGATCGTTCTAGCCACACAAGCCAGAGCCAGCAGACTATGGAGCACTTTCAGTTGCAGTAATAACATAGCTATTTGACCATTTTGTGCAATATTACAACAGATTCGTCATCTAACATGAACGTTCACCTGAAAGTTGTCAAGATGTTATTTTAAAAACATCTGGAGTGTTCAGTGACGAAAAACATTTAATGGTAAAGCATGCATTTTATCAGCAGGTATCCATAAAAAGCAACGAGAAAAATGACAAAACATGCATCGCTGGCCACAATCGGCAGCCCCGAACTCTGTGTCTTTTTACAAGCCGAAATTTCAGACGAAAACTACGAGAAACACGAAAGACATTTCGTGACGCAAAGAAAATAATAAGATTTTTTCTCCGATCGTCGTCGCTGATTTAAATTTCTGACGAAAGCAACGGCCGGATCTGGCGTGCCTAGAACTTATAAGAAAGAACTTGAACCAGCTAATCAGCCCGAAACGAGCACGTAGACCGGAACTGCAGCTCGATGTCTGGCCGGCTTCGCGGAATGTGTTTTGTTGCACAAGTTTGCAGCTAATGCATTTTTCGTTTCGTCGTTAATCCAGCGGAGCATGTAAAGCAAACAAGCAGGAAAAGGTTGGTCGTCCAGAAGAAATTTTTTCGGAAAGAAACTTAGCTTCATTAGCATAGAATCGCGATGAGAGTGCGTTCATACCGTATATGAACACACCCTCCGCTGCAGCACATGTTGGGCATTCGGAATTCCATCGAAAACGCTCGAACATGGAGCTTAGCAATCAATAATAATTACAATCATGCGCCGTTTCCTGTCGGTGCGCTTTCGAAGCGGCTTCCTTTCTCTTTTGAGGACTCGGCAAATTGCGGTCTCCATCAAGCTGCTGTAAGCCGCGACTTCCTGGTCACTGTTACCCCTCGTCAAGCTATAAACAGCCCATAAATGGTAAAGAAGTGAAATATTCTGTATAAATGGTGCATATGTGATGCATAAACGGTCCATATATGGATAACAAAACATGGCCGTTTATGCACTATTTGCGCACTATATACGGACCGTTTATACGAAATGTTACACTTCTCTACCATTTATGGACTGTTCATGACGCATGAGGGGTAACAGTGGGTGTCGTAAAATTTGACCAAGGTGGCTGGCTGCTTTGTGGTAAAACTTCTTTTTTGCGACTTATTCAAATAAATGTCAAATTAATATTGTGAAGTGATTGGTTTTGGAGACTGACTTTGAGCAAATAATCCAGCAGGGTGAGGTAAGGAGGACGCCAACGCGCCCAAACTGTCGGACATTTTATTAGCTAATTAGTTTTAATCGCGCGCATTTCGTAAGCCGCGTGTAGATGGTCTTTGTATTGTTTCTGCCTCTGCGACATAGCTCAAAATGACTTCAAGAAGCTAGAACATATTCTCTCATACTATCCCGCCTCAAAAGAGCTCAGATGTGAACCTTGTACCATAGCTCTCTCGAAGAATTGCACAAGCAGCGTCGAGATACACCCAGCTTCTCCTGCCTCATAAAATTGCACAACTAGACGCAACCACAGAGCGGCCATCGAAAGCGCCCTGTATAAAACAAAAGATAAAATGATCATCACTGTAATTCCTGTTTGACGTTAATCCGTCCCAGCAACGTTGTTAATTTATTTTAAACCTATTTAAAAAAAGTTGTAGTAGAGCAATACAAGTGCTTCAGATTCGTTTACAACAAAGCGACAATCACAATTCGCTCGTAAACCCGTCGAATAGTCCACGTGGCGTGGCGTGCCCACGTGGCAGAACAGTCGACTTGCAAACAAAACGAGAAACACCTCTTTCGAGGATGGAGAGATTTTTTCGAAAGATGCGCGCGCGAAAGATACATCTTGTACGAGTAAAGTCAGTAACAAATAGTTGCAGAAGAAAGTGCCAAAAACAGATGCGTAATATATTCTTTCTTTAAAAAGCGAATGTGTGCTAAAATTAGAATATATTTTTATTCTATTACTATTTTTGTCTGCATATTCCATGGTTGTATCGGCCGAGGTGGGGGTGGTCATCTTCGCGAATACCTTTCGCTTTTCCCGCACAAGTGGAACGATGTTGACGTATGCGAGGATGACGTTCATGATCGATGCATCAAAGAGTATAGTAACGGCTAAAGCAACGAACCAACAAGCTGAAGTTGTCTTCTTGCTTGAAGGTGTGAAACCAGGGGATTCGAAAGCGAAGGCACGACGGCATGCTACGATGCACATCACGTGTCGACCTGGAAGTTCTTTCAGAAATGTGCCACAGAAAATGGAGTGAAAATCTTCCAGGACACACCGTAGGTCATTCCTGAATAACGACGGGCAGACTGAACGGAATTGCGTCGAATCGAATCGGCTGAATTCTCTTTCGATTCGATTCTCACGTTTATTCTATTCGTGTCGATTCCAGATTTTGCCTTCCCCCCCCCCCCCCGTTTCGAAACCGCGGTTTCGCAGCTAAACGTTCTGATGAATTTTCATGCCTTGTGCAACCCTCTTATTGCACAAGTTTTGCTGTGAATGCTACCTCTTACTCGTACTGTTTCGAGCATGCAAAATTTGCAATCCGTCACAAAAACAATCAATCTCGATTTGTAATCGAGTGGATTAGATTTCGTTCAGATCGATTCGATTCTATCCGGTTTCAATCGAAGCGATCCGATTCGATTTTCAAAATTTGGGATGGATTTCGATTCGACTATACCCAAAGTATATGGTTTTGACGGCCGATGTTTCAGAATTCATCTGAGCCTAGATCTTTCAAAAAAAATTTGTTGTAAGGGTGTGTTTGCGAATATCGAAAAGCAGTATCAAAAGCTAACAGTTTACCATGTTTTAACAGCTTTCGTAACTGCTTTCCGTTGATAACTGCTGGGAGCGAGAAAAGCAGTTACAAAAAGCGTACCTTTGCTTTTCACTTCGTTTACGCAAAACCCAAACGAGAGACTGCTTTCGACGCAAAAGCTGTTGCCCCGTCACGCAGATTGGACGTTCGCGTCACGTGAGTACCCGCCAACGTAAAATTTGACACGCGCGGGAATTTGAAAGAGGCGCCAATTGGTAACAACTTTTGGCAACAGTTCTTTGGAATCGCTCCCCGATTTATAAATGATCAAAAGTCAAACCTATTTAAAACAGCCTTTGGCCACAATCGAAACTGCTCCCGAGGTACAGCTTTTTTGACACTGCGTTGAGAGCAATTCGTTCATAAACACTATCTAAAGGTGCTGGGATATTGGCTTTCGAACCGCGAGTATCTACTACACCCCAAGCGCCAAGACGAAGAACGGTCAAGCGTTGCTGCGGGGTCTGAACTGTGTCAAGGACTGCGTCAATCGAATGAACCACTGCTGGACTGCGTAAGCGCACATTAGCTGAATCCGGTGTTGATTTCCCTCATTACTTCTTGCTGATCTTTAGCTGCACCGTTATGCCGACGGCGAAACAAAAGGCCGTCACGAGCGAGTGTTACGATGAGGGCGAAAATAAGGGTCGACGGGAGTTTCTAACATGCTTGGAACAAGCTCGGATCGCTGAGCTAAGGAGAAGCCGACTTGCGGCAGCGAAAATTCATCAGTTTTGAACACTTTGCTCAATATTGCATGTGCTTACCTCGGGTTAGCCGAAAGGTGATACCATTTTGTGCTCACATGCCAAAATATCACTATGGGCGGCATGGTAGAACACGGGCAGACATAATTATTTTTGGGCGAAAAGAACATGAACATGAGAAAAATGTCAAACGAACACAAGTTTTCGTCGGAGATTTTGGCCGAAGCCATACCCGGTTATTGAGCCCCGGACTGTCAGCCCCGTGGCAAATTTTGAAACTGCAAACCTATATTTTGGTTAGCACGCAGCTTTGAACGACCTGGCCTAAAGTAGCAAGATGTCACGAAGTTTGCCCAAGTACAATGACATCGATTTTGTACGACTACGAGCTCCTATGTGAGCTATTAAGCAACTTTGCAAAAGCACAAGTGAGCAATCACCCTTCAATTAATTGCATACGCCAAGCGAGCGTTAGCGAGCAACAAAAAGGATTCTTACCGTTCAGATTAGAATTATCCCCCAATTCCTCCGACCAAAAGTTAGCGGACGTTAGGAGCACTTCGCCGACGGTACGTGCCAACTTGCCAATGGTATGTGCGAAATTGTCAATCCTCACCTGATTTCTTTTTGGCTTAGGCCAAACACTTGCGCCCACGTTTTGTTGCGAACAGTTTTTTTTTTCATTTCGTGGCGGATGCATTTCGCCCTGGCGATTTACTTGTAGATCAATCATTCTTCTGCGCATGATAAAGATAGTACCACCAGTAAAACACATTGAAGACCGCAAAAAATGTGGGAAAAACTTTTGCACAAAAAGCATCAATTCGATTCGCTAGGTGTAAGCTTTCCACGTGCGAGTGTCGCCGGCGATTGCGCCTCGACGGTGGTGGACGCATTTGCTCGGAAAGGTGGAAAGCCAGCCTATTTAGATATCTGACCGCCACGTTCGTCATAATATCGTCCCGAAAGGGCAGCGTTCTTGACCCGTAAGCATCGCTCTCGTCCAGCTGCTGCGGCGTCACGTACGGCTCCACGATGGACACCGTCGGTCGCCGTCGGAGCAGCGGGGTGTCCTGCACTGCATCGAAGAACTCCACTGATTGCTGGTCGGCGTCGGCAGCAGCTGGGCTCAATTCGCTTAGGTTTGTCGTGAACGTCGTCATCGAGGAGATCTTTCGCGGCTCGATATGGTTTACTTCCATGGAGGGTGGGTTCGGAACGGCAGCGTCGTTGAGGTTGAAGCGATGCAGCTGCGATACGTGCAGGTCGTCGTCGCCTGGTCTTTGCGTAGAATATTCGCGCATGTCGGCGAGCTTATCGGAAAAGCCGACGATGGCGACCTCGATGAGCGACATGAAGATGAACGCGAGGCAGACGAACATCCAGAGATCTAGAATGAATGATCGGTGGCGAGTGCTTGCTCGAAAATTGTTTGATGGATCGAGGAAAACATTTGTAATCAGAAACCGGAACGGAAAAATTATCGAGGCTAAAATACTACAGCAATCGTTGCCACCTCACCGACCTATTGCTTTCACATACGAAACTCGTGGCAAAGTTCGCACAACATTGCCTATAAAGCCCGAGGGTGAAACGTTGAAACTGAAGTTTTTATAACTGCAGGTTCTGGTTTTGCTCAAAGGTACCAAATTGGAATGTGAGTGCCATTAGCGTCGATACTCCGAGCGGAATTCTCGCGGGCAGACTGCGAGAATCGATCCAGAAGCCGATCCAGCTGATGAAGACGCTCACGTAGGTAGGCAGGTAGGCCTGCAGGATGTAGTACCCGTAGAGGCGCTTGAATCGGAACTGAACGACGAGCTGGTCCCAGTGGCCCGCTGTGTACGGGTTGCGATAGCTTGCCCATGAATAACTAATTCAAATAGGAAAAGGAACCACCTTTCATGGTCTCATTGGGACCGCTGCTAATCAATCAATCGCTATAATATGCGTATATATTTTGCCCACTTGTAAAATTGAAAGTCCGGCAGTTGAAAGGTTGTATTTGGCAAGACCGACACGGGCAGCTCTTCGAGCCACTGCAGCTGCACCTCGGCGACATTGTACGAATAGCTCTCGAAGACAAGCTCACACACTTGCTGCAGTAATAGAATTTGTTTTAGGTGTCGGATAATTTAAAACCTCTTCTTCGGGTTAGGTTTTACACACTGACACGGCCGAAGCGTCCACTTGAGCTTACTTTCTGAAACGAGGAAAGAATGAATGAGGTCTTCGAACAAATATAATTTTTTTAGGAATATCGTACATCCATTGGAAAATTCGTGAGATCCATTGCACACGGACCTTCAACCTTTGGAAGAAAAGTGTTTGCGTTAAAAATTATATTTTTTTCCGACGTGAACAAAACGATTGCTCGATACCTTGACCCTGTAGTTAAGCCATACGGTCCCATTGGAGAAGATGAGCAAGAGGACATTTTGACCCGGCGACTCGTGAATCTTTGCATGTTTCGAGTTGACGAAACACACGTTCGGTGTCCAAATGCGATCCTTGACGGATGCGTCGAGCGAAAGATTCGTTCGACACGAAAGGTGGTCAAAGCGGAGACTCCGATCATCCCATATCTGGCTGAACCAAACATCCGCCTAGAAGTCAATATTAGCACTCTGCGATTCAATATAAGACGTGGTAATATGAGTGTAACGCTAATTTGCCTTGAAAGACGAGGTAATCTCCGAAATCTCGGTAATATCCTGAACCGTTATCTCGACCTTTACGGTTACTGTATCGTTCGAGGGAACGACGGACTTGTCGTGTCCCGACAGTATAGCTTCCAAAATGTGCTTGCGGCTTATTGCGCTTTCGATGCACGCGTCGGGCTCAACGACCTCATCATCGCCGGTCGAATTTTTTGAAGTATCGTTAAATGGCGCTGATACAGACATATTTTGCATACCACTGTCGTCTGAGGTAATCCGCTTCAAATGAAGACAGACGAGGATAAATGTCAGTGATATGACGACGTTCGACATTATAAACGCGTCAGAATATCGGGAAAATACAGTCGCGAATTGTTCGCATTCAGAAAGCGGTCGGAACGATCTTCAACTCCCAAATGATGATTTCCGTGCGATTGTTGCCAGATCTTCAGGAGTCATCCTTGACCACACTAAAACGAAAAGTCAATTGGTGGTGATACGTTGGAGAAGATAGCAGCTAACGCAATCGTTGCGATAACGAAGCAGAAATGTTGCTTCGGCGCAGGGTTTATGAAAATTTTCATTTAGTTTTATGAGATATTTACATAAACCCATGCGCCGTGATCTGAATTTGAAAATATCTCACTTTGCTTTATTCTTGTTCGTATCTTTTATGGATTGCGGAGTGCCAGCCTGCTCCCCTCTTTCCGCTCAAAAGTATTACCATCACAATCTTTCAGACTTGCTTAAAGTCTGTCAAAATAATCACATAACTCAGGGCGTCAATGAAAGTCTGCTTTGGTGTATTCTGCACGGTAGTGGTGGCTAAAAATGTTTTATGAGCTATTCAACTGGACTGCCAGCTTGGCAGCTTCAATTTTATGTAGCTCGAATAATCCCCTGTGCCTACATAAGTAAGTATCGATAGCTTTCAAATCTGAAGACTAAACAAGTCGGCCAGATACAAATTTGTTGAACACCAACCCAAAGTCCAAGTTCTCCAGGAAGAAAGTGTTCACGAACATAAACCCAGCAGAAGTTACTGAAATTAAGCTTCACGAATCGAAGGGCATTTGAACGTTACACGTGCAACTTCCGCTAATTTGAACTCCGTGGACGCCAACTACGCAAATCAAAACGGAATCAGCCGGGAAGAAAACTGCGTGGAAGACACACGTGCTAGCAAAGGATGACGCAATGAAGCCCGGAGAAGCCGTTCTGTCAAGTGCGATAAACAGACCATCACAAAGAACCCCGAGGGAGGAGTGCGTGCCAGTTTGGTGGCGTGACGTTCTTGCGATCAAAGTGCGCAAGTTGCTCAAATCAGCTGCTGGTTAATGTCTTAGGCTAGCTGCCAGTGCTAGTCAGCCGTTCAGCATACATCCTCTAAGTGACGTTGATGCAAATTTGCAACATCCGATTTTAAGAGCGTTCATGCGCGTCAAATGGTGCCCCGAATAGGCGAACACCTATGACCACATTTTCTCGCGGTTCCGGAGTGTATCAGAGCTTCCAGTTCAGCTGCAGAAGTTGCCACTGTGCAGTCTGGAAAGCCTGGAAACTTCGTTCGACTTCGACATGGGAGAACATGAAAGATTTTTTTCTTCGTTGCACATTCCCCAGGAATCGCTCCCGTCAAACTGTAATTAGCGGAAGCAATTTCTGGCGCGAACGAAATGCGTGCAAACGGAATGCTTCCGCGCGTGTGCAATAGCGGGACTAGAAGATTGAGAGCAGCTAGCGTAGCTGATTCTGGCAGAAAGCAAAATTTTGAAATTAGTATGCCAACATTTCGAGAAATTTGAAAATTGATTGCGGTCGATGATTGATCTATAAAGATAAAGTCCGAGGTATAAAAAGGCTTGTTTATCCACAAAGCTGTGCTATCGCGCTAGCGTGGGGGTAAGCGAATAACTGCGGCGCCGCTATGCGTATTTTTTCGCTTGTTTTGATTCTTGGGCTAGAAACATTCTGACTAATTTATGCACGCCAACGCCCACTTCCCACTTGCTGCCTATGCTTATGTTAGGACAAAATGGTGCCAATTACGCTTATGGTTTCGTTATAATCAAATTCAGCAAAAAGCGCAACACAAGATAAAATGAGGGAAAAACATGCAAACCACAAGTCTGCCAAGAATGTGCCATCAAGGAACACTTCCAATACTTTGCAATCAGACAGAGAGGACGGATATATGTGTGCCAACATTGTGCGCTTCCTGGTTCAGCAGCCACGAAAACGAACTGGCGGCAGTTTGCATGCTAGCTGCAAGTTCGTCTGCGGCTAAATAATGGGAATTTCGGCTGTTTCGCCCGCGCAAGTGCTTTTTAGCTTGTAATTCAAAACACGTACGTCGAGCAAATGCGCAGATTCAGTCGATTTAGAGAAACTTGAGAGAGAAGAATTCAATTTATCAAGGATAAAAAATCTTTTCAATTATCCGATGCTGCCGCTCCAGCTGAACCATATGTGAACGTGAAAAAAGCAGTTCTAGTCAGGTCATGTAGGAGTCAACGTGCTAAAGTAAGAACGTCTGGGAAATAAGGAAAGGAAAAGACATATACAAGTATTTGTCGAGGATTTTTTGCAGCTTCTTTCCTTATCATTGATGCGTGTAAAAAACGCCGGGCTTTTGTAATTTTCTGAGGTTCTGCGAATATGAAGGGCAGCGGCTGGAATTTGCAAGTCAACCAACAGCTGAAGCTGGTCGGAAGCAACGATGCGGATCGCCTTGCGAAAATGGCGAAAATTAAAAAGGCCATTGTAGCTGGAGATCGCACATCATTTCTAACTCTTGCAGATTGAGAATAAAGTGAAAAATCGAAAAAAAAATTATTAAAATTACCAGGCCTCGTTAATTATCGTAGTTGATTCCAGGATGAATCCATAAAGCGACGCAATTTAAGGAAGATCAAAAAAGAAACCACACGAAGTCACGTGTGCTTTGTTAATCCCAAAAGCTCACTGCAAAAGGGAGCCGATCTCGAACGGTCTCCACTCTCACGAACGCAATATTGGCATTCTGAGACTCGCAAAGTGCGCAATTCGGTGAAGCATCGCTAATTTTCATGAACTTCGCATTAGGAAGAAAAGACGCAACGACGTGTGCCAAAAACAATCGATTGTGTTTCTTAGTCAGCAAGCGCGCCAAAACACAATAAAATGCGACAACGCGCAGTGTTCGATAAAGATGTTGCCAGAAATGGAAGCGAGGTGACATGAGAAAAGTTTGTCCAGTAACGATGCCGAGTCACACGTGACACGTGCATTCCGTTTTAGCTTGTCGCAAAAACAGTCTTGGTATTTGCTAAGTCCACTTGTAAACGAGTCTGCTATTTATCTACTCCGATGCTCATTGTGTGTACGAGGTATTTAGTTTAGTAACTGTAAGGGTCAAGCTCAAAACCGATTCGTTTTCTACGCTTTTCGAACCGTAGGCCCTACGCTTTTTTCACAGTTTCATC
>JAQGBB010002513.1:0-10769 GCA_034691745.1 Prismatolaimus dolichurus | reverse complement strand
TCTCCTTCTTGCCGCGCTTCAAGAACGAGGGCGTTTTGAAACCCTTCTTCTTCTTCTCTGTTGACGCCTTCTTGCCGTTCTTCGCTGGCGACTCGGCCTGCAAGCAGTTATTCGGACGCTGAGAAGCACCTTTTGGGGGCACGAGGGGCGCCCATAAATCGGCAAAGCCGAAAAAGCATCCTGCCGTTTCACAAAAAACACTAGCGCATAAGTTTTTGAAGCAAGAGAGAAAAGGAGGCCACCATTTGTCGTCGTACAAAGTTTTCGCTCTTTTGTAGAAAAAAAAGAAATTTAATTTTTGGAGGCTTCGCTCCCCGAACCCCAATATTGCCAAGTTGTCGCCCACCCTCGGCACGTTGCCATTTACCGTAGGTTATTTTTTAAATCGCGGGATGCCTTGTGTGTACCATTGGAAAGTTGCCAATGATACACCTGCACTGCTCACACCGCCCGCTAACTTTTGTCCGCGGGGGGATAATCCCAGCACGACCAGTAAGCCTCCTTTTACTTATGCGCTTCAGGCAGGATGCAAAAAGGGGGGAAAAAGGATGGTCTTAAAAAGAAAGCATAATAAAGGAAAAAAGGATAAAAAAGGGCAATGACAACCATGAGTGAGAGCACCGCCGATACAAGTAATACACTGAGACGGACGCCACCAACCTGCAAAAATCCGTTCCTCGCCCATCCGCAAATGTATACTAGCCCTAGTGTCCATCCTACGTCGCCTGCTTGCACAAAGCTGCTATGTTAAACCATAACAATTGATTTACCTCCTTCATTGATTATCTCTACAGGACTTGCAAACAAACAAGAGACCGACCGTCAAGAACGAATGCCAATCGCGACCTTTCGAGACCACCTCAGATACTAGAGAAGACCAGTACAGTCAGACAATCGGTCAGATGCTAGCCGAATAAAACGTCGTAACTCGTAGTACCCAAAACTTGTTATAGACAGACAGACGGACAGACAATAACCAAAGCTCTGCACAATACTGGTACCAGTAACAAAGTCTAAATGCTTCTACAGCTTTTCTACACGTACTGTACGCATGCAAGCTAGATTACAAACAGACTACGTACGCAGAGCACGATATAGTACGGGGCAGCTGGCAGCTATCCGACGATGGTAATGTAGACAGCACAAAGCTACCGAGTAGCAGTAGCGATACAAAAAGCAACGCAGAGCAGTGGGCGGCGGAAAGGCAAAACAAACAACAAAATGCACAAACTCTTGTGTAAAATAGCAGCGAGTACGTACAGACCTAATAGCGGCTAATAGTTGTTCTATCTTTCAAACAGATTAACACACGTAAGTACAACAGGTCATACAAACGGCTTCGCAACCAAAGCATACGTACAATGCACATGCAGACGAGTCTACGTACAAATAAGCAGCGGTCTATTCGTCTATAAGCGACACCGACATACATACAAGAAACAATGTTAACACGAAGGACAGCGACTGCATACACAACAAAGCTACCCAAAAAGCAGTCAAATCGTCATACGCAGAGTATAAAGCAGCAACTCGAATATTAAATAGCTATTTGCGTTCGCTCGTTCGTCCCTCAACAACGCGTGGTATCCCCTCCAGAGCATCGATTCGCAACAAAACCGCAGGACGGACACTCCCAAACTGACACTGGTTGGCAGGTTCGTGTAAACATACAGTCAATGCTGCCGGCTATTCTTCTTCCTCCTCTTCGCCACCCTTCTTCGTCTTCTCCTTCTTGCCGCGCTTCAAGAACGAGGGCGTTTTGAAACCCTTCTTCTTCTTCTCTGTTGACGCCTTCTTGCCGCCCTTCGCTGGCGACTCGGCCTGCAAGCAGTTATTCGGACGCTGGAAGCTGAGACACCCCTTGAGGGCATGCAGGGGCACAGAGGGCTTTCGGTTAGCGAGGAAATATTTTTGCCATTTTCATCCATTTTTGGTCGATTTTATTTGCAAAAATTTGGGTGGTTTTTTCGTCCCCAAAAAACTCGAAATTTTTTCATTTTTTCAACCCCTGGGGGAGGGGAGCAGCTCCCTGGTCCCGCGGCGGCGCGAGCCAATAATTTTTTTGGGGAAAAAATTCCAAATTTCAGTCGTTTTTTCTTTCGCAAAAAACTTGAAATTTTTCTTTTTTCAACCCCTTGGAGGGGAGGGGGCCCCTGCAGGCGTGCTCGCTCACCTCATCTCCCGACGCAGCGTGGTGATCCTCTCCATTCAGGCCCACATCTGCAGAGAAATAAGCGCAGCGTACGAGTAAGGTCAAGAAGACCGGCACCACGCTACATATGCCTTATAGTGTCAGTGCATCCCCATCATGCAGTACATCGAGTATAAATGAACACTTGCAACAAAACGACCGCCAGACCAGTGACGTGATAGTCGAGAACGAAAGTTAGCAAAATGCGGGAAAGAAGCCAAAGCATGCAGGTCAAATGAGCCGACAGACAGTGCAAGGAGTGAGCCGCGACTGCGCAGCACTTACTACTATCTTCGCCACGCGACTTTCGCGTCGACGACGGTCGTTCGGACTTGACACGCCGAAAGTAGCCGCCGATGCTGGAGACACCGCCTAAGGGACACGCAAACGTGCAAACGACACGCATAGATAGGTGGAACCACACGGGCAACGAACAAAGCGAACAAACTACGTGCAATGTAAAACGGGCGTGCTCAGCTAGCCTCTAGGCTTCTAGAAAGCATCAGGCGAAGCTCGTTTCCGCATAGCTAACTACGAGACGGACATGGTGATCAGCTTTGGCACATGAAGAAGCATCGAAACACTCATCAGTCGGTGAACGACTAAAGTACGTGCTACTTGAAGAACAAGCTTGACGAGTGACGTACTAGATGGAATTCGACGCCAACATATACGATATAGGGTTGGCGTTTGAGGGGGGGGGAGGGGGGCAAAATTCCCCCATCCCCCATTTTGATGCAAAAATTTTTTCAGACCAAAACCAAGCTAATATGCATAATTAACAGTGCTAAATTGTACGCCTTGGTGAACAGAACGATTCGGTGACGCTATTTGCTCAAAAATAATCGAATTTTGAGGAAAAAAACTCGAAATTTTTTTTTCCAAAAAATGGCAAAATTTTTTTGGAAAAAAATTTCGTTGGCGGATGGGGGAAGGCATTTTTAAAAATTTTCCCAATTAGAGCTCCATTTTGCCAACCCTATACGATACTGCCAGTCCACGTGTACATACTCGCATTCGAACATACGACAAAAGAGCGACCGTTTTTCTGCAGTTTTCGAACTGTAGAATCGAGTAGAACTACCAGTGGGATTAATAGGAAAAGTACGCTAATGCTTGGTCCAAAAATCGAGGCAGAAAAAACACTACTACATGAATATAAGCAAGAAAAAGCACACAAAAATAAACCTAAAAAAATCCCGTTGACCCAAAGCTCAAAATGCAAACAAGCGATCTGCGCCCGCCAGTCAACCCTACACTAAACGACAGTTTTCACTTTGCCAACATCGACAGGCAAGAGCAGCGGCTGCGACCGACGCATCGCAGCCGCTTAACGCACAAAGCTTGGACGCATGCAGTGCAAACAAGAAAAAGAGCAGGCACACACAACGTAGAGTACATGGGATAAAATTGGATCAAAATCGATCGAAGATGACGAATGACTGCACGAGAATTGAGGAAAGATCACGCATCGATACGTGCCAGAAAACTTACTCGGCTTCTTCTCAGTGAGTCGCGTGGTCGTCTGATCGGTTGACGCATCAAAAGTCGTCTCCTGCGTCAGATAACCTAGACGACGATGCCGAAAGATGCGAATAGAAACCGAACAGCATTCACTCGTCTACCGTATAACTTCAGCTAGCCATCCCGCCTTCTCAAATCAGGCAGGTAGCTAAGGGGGGTTATAGCTCCCCTAAGAGATGGCAAAATAAGAAATTTTTCTGTAAATATTTTTCTTCTAAACGGTTGAAGATTTTAGCACTAGACAAGAGGAACTCAGACCTATCCGTTTTGCTCTCCTCTCCTACACAGAGATATAAGCTTTAACCCCCTAGCTCCATGCCTGCAAGTGACCCGAAATGAACTTGTGAGTTAGGTTAAACGTACGAAGTTAGCCACCAGCACCAGCGGAAACGGACGAGACACGTGCGAGTGAAAGCTTACAGTGATCGAAGAGAGGTCGTATAACGGGACCGTGTTTACAATGGTTCGGGGTAAATAGGCCAAAATGCAAGCGCGGACAGAAATTACGTGCGCAGCCAATGGAAAGAGAGGAGAGCACTCTACTCCGTTCCCATTGGCTGCACACGTAATTTCTGTCCGCGCTCGTATTGTCCAATAAAAACGAGCAATAAAGCACAGAGACCTACTGCAAGTGAACTAGCTTACCCATCTTCGATTAATTTGAGCTACATACACTAATGCTTTAAGCGGTTCGACACTTGAATAGTGAGGTAAACTATCGATGTTTCAAACAAAAACAAAACTAACATGCAACTAAAGTTTTCAGGTTTTCCCAACAGCCGAGCATGCAAATCAAGCAGTGCAAGCAGAAGCAAACATGCAGCCCCTTTGCTCACCCCTGTAAGCTATCTGTATACATACAGTACATGGAGGTTAGCGTCAGTCAGACATCAAATAATTACCGGACATGTCAGGCTTGAGCTGCATAAGAGAACAGGATTCTGAAAAGAGAGAAAAGAGCAAGAAACAAGAACGCATCCTTCGATCGACGAGACGGCCACCACCGATTCGAACAGGCACCAACACGAGTTAATGTTCAGTGCGGGTCATATTACACTTGTGCATACAGTACGTACAGTACATATTGATTGAAATCAGTGCGCGCATCAAGCAAGTGAAAAGCAAGCGCATTCAATCAAAAGTCACGCTAAACTGGCGCACTTCATACAGTACAGTACGCAAGAGTTAACTCACCGGCAGAATGTGGTGAACCGTCGCCCGGTCGGGACGGCGACGTCGGTGGGTACGGCTCTAACTCTACAGAGAAAACAGAAAGGAAATGCGAATATTCCTTCAAAGACCGCTCGGAAAAGAGGGTTCCCACAAGACCTGGTGGGAACCCTGGAAAAGTACGGCGATAACCATCGGTCAGCGACATTGCAGTGCCACATACCGCCTCGTTCCTTTCGCAATTTCGATTCAACCTCCCGTTTATACGCATCGATATCCTCATCAGTCTCATTAGCGAACGGGTTAGGTTGATAGAGTTGTCGATAGATTTGCGCGTTATGTTGATGCTCGCGTTGAATAATGCCCTTGCTTGCAGCGCCAACAACGATACTATGATCGCCCGTACCACTCACGTGCGCGTCCTAGTCACGTGACATACAGTTGTGCATCCAATAGGAAGTAAACACTACTCTACTCACTCGCATCTTCGCAGCTTCTTCCCACGTCGTCCCCTCGAGAATGTGCGACTGCGGACCCGCACTGACCTTGTCCTGTCGACGGGCCTCTTTCAACTATGCAACACAAGGAAATGGTCATCCCTACAGAGCCTCACTCCTCAAAAACAACTTGAACCTCTGTCAAAATTACTACCTACTCCTTCGAGAAGACAAACAAATAGTCAAAATTACGACCAATCTTACGAAAATTTCTTGCACAAAATTGTTCTTTCAAACTATTCCCTCAATCGAGACAGACAAATCAACAGAAAACGCGAACAATTCCAACATCCACCTGTACATTCTACGCACTCTTGCATGCACACCTGCTTCTGCTTATCCTTGAACTCCTTCGGATTGGCAGTCGGTCCCGCGACGGGGGAAAACTGGTGCGCCGATTCGATCTTAATCGGCGTCGAATGCACAGGACTTTGAGCTGTCGCTTCGACCCACTAGAAAAGAGATGAGCATACCGTACAACTGCGGAGTTTCTCGCATCATCAAAAGAACCGCGAAACAGCCAGCCATTGGACCACAGCGTACGCTTTTAGCATAGATCAGTGGCGGCCAAACTTTTTGGTACACTGGTCATATATTTTGCGTCGCTTATCGATCACTGCTTCTTTTGCTCGGTCTTTTATTTACTCATTCACAGGGTTCCTACAGATTTCCAATCCCCAAAAAACGCACTGTACTGTACAGGAGAAACACCATTTTTGCTGCACAATTTTCCGTGGGACAAAAATTTTCTCGAATTTCTGAAAATTTACTTTTTTGTCTCACAAATTTCAGCTCGATTTCGAAAAAAAAACGCTTGTAGGAACCCTACACTCACATTTTTGCACGAATCGTCGATTTTAAATTAGTTTATTTTCGATAAACCCTAGGCTCATGCTTTGGTTTTGCAATAGGCACTACTGGCCACTCAAAATCCGCAGACTGACCACAACTGGCCAGTGGTTTGGCCGCCCCTGGCAACCATGAATAAGCTGCGTTTTCAAATGCGCGCTCTACAACTGCGACGAGTGACAAGACGATACAACACTTCTAGCAAACAGTGCATACGTAAGACGGGAGAAATAGAACGAAAATAACGTACATAACAAAAACACGTTCTCTTAAACCGCTGTTCACCTGTATTTCTCATCCCGACAAGCAACGAACATTACAGCTACTCGCATTTCTTAACGAAGATATGTGCAAAACCCTCCCATGCACAAAGTGCAAAACCATAAAACAGCTAAAAACATTCCCTAACACTACTGTAATCCCCGTGCTTTCATCATGAAAAAAAATGAATTAAACTAAAAACTTACGCCGCCCGCGAACGCCTCCGTCGACCTCGATTTTGCGACCCACTAAAGTTGATAGTTAACACAACATTTACGACTGCTAGCGGTGAGCACAGCAAGCGAACAAGCAAGAAAACAGCGGTCCTTTCCCTCTCACCCACAGCAGCTAGAGTAATACGGTAGCCATTAAGACCAAATAACAAAGAAAAAGTAGCCCCCTTTCGTAATCCGAACCACACGTTCAACGTCCGTCGACAGCAATAACATACACACGTCGAATTTCGAAACAACTGCCTCAATTTTGGCACAGCTCTCGCAGATGCAGGCGCGTCAAAACTTGCAACTCTTCAGATATGCGTAACATATGTTACACTATGCATATTTTCGATATATAACTCTGTACGCAAAAAAAAGCCAACTGAACAACCTCAAAGCTCAAACGAACAAACTCAAAGCTAATAAACACAACAAACACACAACAGCAAGTGATTGTCATTACTGCATGCTTCCTCAATAAGTGCTCACCTTAGTGTACTTCTTCGGATCAGCGCTGCCCGTCTCGCTCACTTCGACCTTCTGGTAAACATTCGGCGAGTTAAGCCACTTCACTTTCTCCTGTGCGCGGCGCATCTCAGCGAGCCGATGTGGCGATCTGAAGTTTATCAGATAAAAATCACTGGTCGTCCAGACCCTGCCACCCTGCTCCACTCACATCGAGCGACCGCTCTCGTCGAGCAATCCGTAAGCGCTGCTCGACGGTGGGACCTCAACGTCCGACTGCTTAACAGCCGTTTGATTCTTGCTTCGCAGCAGTGGCTGACGATAAATGTGTCCTGTTCGGAAGCCCTGCACAACAGATCACCAATGACCATCGGTTGGTCCAAGCAGGGGCGCCTCCCCCAACCAGTTGAAAAGGGAAAATATCAAGTTTTTTGCAGGTGAAAAAGCGACCGAAATTACCTTTTTTAACAAATAAAATTGACCAAAAATGGATAAAAATAAAAATTTTCGACCCCTAACCAAAAGCCCTATGAGCGCCCCTGTCGAAGGGTGAATCCCTACTGCGCGAGACACGGCCGTACCGCATTGTCGAGTACACGCATCCACGCTTCGAATTCAAGCTCGCCTACACGCCACTTGGGCGCGGCAGTGCCATCAGGCGTTCGATTGACGCCGCCACCGCCGCCACTGGCGGTCTGATGTGCACGCTGTTGTGCAGCGTCACTAGGAATCACCAGATTGTCGATGCCCGCACGAGCGGCGCGCACCTAACGAGTCGAGACCACACGTTAAACAAGCACAAAACATTCGAGCGACGACGTCGAAGCGGACGGACGACGGCGCTTTGCAAAACCGAACGGAAACGAACACGGCGCCGAAAGCGAACGTCAAAAACAGAAAGACGGAGAGCTGCAGTTCCAACAAGCATACATACATACAGTACGTATAGCAGGGGCGTAGCTGGGTCAGGGGTCTTAGGGAAGCCCAAAAGTTTAGCGTCGAAAACGCATCTGGTGGTTGCAAAATCCAAACGCTTATGACGTAAGACAGGAACATAGTAGAGTAGTTCCTCATACACTTTTCCGGGTCATAGGGGTCCCCCTACCAGCTACGCCCATGTATAGTACACAGATAGGGTCAGCTGAATCAGGCTTGGTCACAAAAACAGTACGGAAGCAATAAGCGAGGTGGGAAGTGCAAACCACTGGAAGCACCTATCTCTTACAGCTTGTGGTTGCAACGAAGAGCTCTTAGCTGCGTTCACGATCGTACCGGTCAACAAGCACAGATGTACAGAACATAAGAACTCTCGCAGCGAACCAAGCACACGGGTGAACGCCGACAAAAAGAAGCAGCAAACGAGCTCACGGATGACAAATCGGTACAAACCCAACTCACGCAAGCCTCGTCGTCACAAAAGTAAACTAATAATCAGAAAGAACAAAACGACGCATAGCTCTCAATGCTGTACACTGCATATAGTATACAATACAGGCAGGCAAGCGAAACGAAGCAGCCATATTGAGACTACTTTCATGCTTTACACTTTTCCAAATTGATTTCGGATGCCAATAGGTCAGAAAAATTCCAGGCATTAATATGACATATTGAAGTCGAAAAATCGTTCAATTAATCTCGAAAAAATAAACTTCAAAATTCTGACTGAACTGTCAAAAGTGTAAAGCACGCAAGTAATCGCACTACACGTGCATGCCCCGTGCATCGAGTATACATATAAAACCTGCGCTTCGCACGCGTTGATCAAGTTGTACGCAAGATGGAATGCCTCCTCAATCGTCTCGCCACCAATGATGCAACCACCACCGGATCGAAGAAGTAAAACCTGTGCAAAACTCCGCTTGGCTAAGTCTATCCTAAACCAGCTCAACCAACGTTCTCCACACGCCATTGCATCCTGCCAAGGATAGAAAACTGGTCATTGAGTTCTCCCCCTCCCCCCTCGAAAAAATCGAAAGTGAGCGGACGTCCAGAAGATCATAGTGCAGTGTGTTCCAGAACATGTTCCAAAAGGCATCCCGCGTCATAAAAAGTTAAAAAATCGAGATCATAATGCAGTGTGCGCCATGGGAAGCTTATGGAACACCTAGTGTTCCAGGGTGTTCCAGAACATTTCGCGTATCCTCTTTTAATTTATTTTTCCCATAAGCAGAATGCACTTCCGCCAGACGGACGAGTCCATTTGTAACGTACATCATTTGACGCACAAAGAACACCACTCAGTCGACACAACAGAAAAGAACACGACAAGTTCGAAACACAGCTCGTTCGTACTGTACAGCTCAACAGGAACACCAACAACAAAAAAGATCAAAACCGTTTCGTTTCCGTCCATTCGCAAAGCTTCGTCGTTCACCCTCAACAAAAGAGTCTACCTGGGTCTCGCAAGCGAGTATCACATGATAGGCGAGGTGAAAAGCTTCCTCAATCGTCTCCCCACACGCGATGAACCCGTGATTTCGCAAAAGCATAACCTAGCATGCGTAACGACTCGTCGTTCAACCACTCGTTCGAATAAACCGTCGATCAACAAAAAGAATCATGCAAAACTGCGTGAAGCGAGGACATAACTGATAGACTTGCTAACCTTGTTCGACGGGCCGAGGTCGCGTGCAAGTGCCTCACGTTCATTCTCGTCGTCGAGGATGCCCTGGAACTCGTGGTACGAGACAGGTCCAACGATCATTGCCTCCTGACTGATCGGCAGCAGACCGCACTTCATCGCAGCAACCTCAAATCGCAAATACGGCTACCTCAAATTATCGATTTTTCCTTCCTTTTCTCCCTCAAATACGGCCACCTCAAATCGCAAAAACCAACGAAAAAACTCGGAAATAACTAGCTCAAAATCGTTCCTCAAATTATCGATTTTCCCTCGCCCCTTCGCCCTCCGGCAAAAACCGTCCCTCACGTACCGCGCCGACAACTGACGTATGGAGGTGAAGGATACAGCGCAGATCTGGTCGCGCCTGATGGACCGCCGAATGAAGCACGTATCCGGCTTGATTAATACCGAGACTCGTCGAGCCCGGGTCAACAATGGTGCCCTGGAAGTCGACCTTAACGAGCGAGCTCGAGGTGATCTCGTGGTAGAGCAAGCCGAACGGGTTGATCAGAATGTGATCCGTCTCCTGGCCGAGCCGCATCTGGGAAACCGGAAAATAGGGGTCGGGTTCGGGTCAGTCGGCAGGAACTGTCAGACATACCGTGATATGATTATAGATGCCTTGTGACCATTGGAAGAGATCGACAAGCCGATAAAGCGACGCGAGTTTATTCCGCAAGAGTCGTTCATTCTTCGAATATTTCGACGCTTCAGCACCTCGAAGATCGGAAATGGGATGAATCGCTTGCATTCCTAGATTCCAAACCCTTTTTTCGCCAAGTCAATAGATAAATGAACCAGTACCTAAACCATGTGCCGTTCCAACACCAAGTTGATTCTTAGGCAGTATTAACTCGCTGAGTTGTTCGAGTGAAGTCAAACTATCCGCATTATTTCCCGCTTGTTTCTCGTTCGTAATGAGTTCTTCCAGCTCGCTTCGAAATGCCTTCGACTCGAGAATCTGTCGAACG
>JAQGBB010002512.1:0-10773 GCA_034691745.1 Prismatolaimus dolichurus | reverse complement strand
GGGGAGCGGGGATTTTTTTCAGAATGATCAGTAAGCTTCCTTTTGCTTACGCACTACGTGCTCCAGGCAGGATGCAAAAAGCCAAACGAGCTTTCTTCCATATACAGTGGCTGTTTGTGACAATTTTTCAGGAATGTTGAAAAGAGTAGTCAAAACATGCGTCGAGCGGAGGCAAAGTTTTTGGCAGATTTGTTTGTTTTCATTAAAATTTCGTTGTAAAAATGCGTTTCGGTCTGAGGGGCTTTCCATAAAAGACGTCCGCAAAAAATTTTAATTTTTTGACGCTTCCCCTACCCCCTTGTCCGCAAAAGTTGCCTACCTCCATGTGTTAAAATTAGCGTCATGTCCGCTTCCTTAACGAAAAACCTGACCCCCCGCCCCTCCGTCAGGCCGGACGTCTTTGTAGGAGGCCCCTAATTTCGTTCCAATAAAGTTAATCATTTTTTCATTCTTTCAACCGGTTTGCCGGGGCCCGCTGCCTCCCCTATTGGCTCCCCGTTTTCATTTGAGCAAGCTTTCGCTTTTTTCAAAAAAATCTGATCAGATTGTTTTTCCTGTGCAATCAAATTTTTCCCCAGAAGCTTTGAAAAACATGCGAATGTTGTCGTAAAGGTGGTCGGTGGATCTCGATTTTCTGACTTCAGATCTAGAGTACGAAATTCGCCTTTGGGCTCTAACGCATCCGGGTTGCATTTGCATTATCACCACTATTACTGTTTTAGAAATGAAATTTTGTCGGGAAGTGCGTTTAGACACTGTGAAACCCGGCGCACACCTCCTGGTTCGTCAGTCTAAACTTCGTCACGAGTGCAAGTTGGAGCAGGTGCCGCTCACGTGTCGCGGTGTCGTCTAAAAATTCCGTTAGGTTCCTTCAGTAGAAGTCATTGGTTCTGCTCTAGTCAGGCAATAACGAGAGTTTATATAGCGTGATTTATGAGCAATCATCACAAAAGAATTTGCTGCTCTGTATACATAAAGGCGGGAGGTTTAGTATTTCGTACAGACGGAAAGTTTAAAACAATTCCTAGAAAAAATTCCATGTTTGCGCGATGAAACTGCTTTGCATACTTCTACTCTCGGTCGGCATCGTCTGCGTCGTTGAGCAAATCGGCGCCGCGAAATGCGAAGGTGAAGCTGTGAGCAGCGACGAAGAGGTAAGCTCCTCGCCGGCGACAGCTTCAGCCGAGCCGATAGTCGCGAATCCGGTCAACGAAGAGCGGCCGATTCGCCAGTTCAAGCGCAACAGCGACCACGTTGCTGATGGCGACGGCCGTGAATGAGGCGGCGGTGGTCGTGGCGGCGATGATGGCGATAGCTAAAGCACCGGATGACCCTGCGGTTGCGCATTATACTATGTTGTGAGTGTAAATTTCGTTGCTGCGTACTTTTAGATTTCTACTGATTTTTTAGCAGAACACTATCGGAAATGCGCAGAAATGAGACAAAACCTTAACTTCATGTCTAATGATCTAATGAGCGTAGTCTGTGCCGTGTCATTGAAAGCGTTTCTGTAAAGCCGCGCTACGCATCTGGGTTGCAGTAATTGCAGATCACGTTACCACGTTGTAATTTATAATTTTGTTTATTCCTCGCGATATCGCACACCTAGTTCGCGCACGCAATTTCACGAAGGTTTTACCGTGTCGGGACCAGCCGGAACACCTTCTGATGCAACTGACAATCCATTGTCATGTGACTTCAAGTTGCGCACGTATGTACTTTCATGGCTGCTACGCAGGTTGCCGTCTGACACCAAGTCTAATGAGAATGATTGTTGCCAAAAAGAGGTTTATTAAGCAGAGAAGCATAAATAACTTATTAACTCTTTTTAAAGATGTGATAGACGACGGCCACCTATTTCGGTTTAGCAGTCAAATGATATCAAACATTGAACATGTCTACCATTTATCAAACTTCGGCGCGCATAAGTTTCGAAAGTGGAATACCAGATCGGTGGCACGTGGATATCTACGTATTGCTATTACGCCTATAGCCATCACGTATCAGCAGCGTTTCCATTTCTCCATGTCAATCGACGTGTCACTACTGGGTGGCGTCAGTCTGCAAACTAAAGCAAAGAAGCCAGAAAGCAACGAAGAGTAACTATCGTGTAGACCGGAAATTTTCTGCTGAAAAACTGGCCAACGGGATTGCGGTATTGTGCGCACCCCAACGCAAGGCAGTGGTTAGCCTCCCGTTGGGGTGCGCACAATACCGTAATCCCATTGGCCAGTTTTTCAGCAGAAAACCCGTTCCACACGATATTTTGGTTTTCCGCGTCGGCCAGTCAGCACTTTTGAAAAGCTTTCGTTGTGGTGGAACTTTCAGGTAAGCCGCTTTGCGTAAAGAGTGAAAGAAATTTGTGGCGCGTGGTTGAAGTCTGGTCAATTTGTTGGTCGTAAGGATTTTGCTTTCTTCGACTCGTTCAACCAGCCGCGGGTGCCGTGAATCCAGTCAGCTAGGCCGAGCGAACCAAAGTTTTTATTTGGATTCGCGTGGTGGTAATCGTGAAAACGCTGCGATGCAGTCAGCTAAAGTAGCAATTAAAAAGGCAAATATGTAGGCCCACTTAAAGGTAAGAACATCCAGTAATTAAAAAATAATTTTTCTTTAATATGAACGATCTTCGTCTAAAAGACGCGTTCCGTTTATTACCGGAAGTGTGTAACCAGAGTGACTGCACGTCGCCGCGAAGACAAAGAGGAGAAACCTGAAATGGAAGCGGCTTGTAAATAGCGCTAACATGCAACTGCATGCTACAAGTGCTTACCAAACGCATGCGGTGAATGTGTGACATCCGCTAACGATAATATCAAGAGACCATACACCTGGAAAACGCAAAAAACTATGACCACCGCGCAGCGTAGATCTACGTTTGGCATCTTGCCAACAGAGAACGAAGCGATCACTGCAAAAGAATAGCTAACTATTCCTCTCTATCCATTATCTATCTCTCCGTATCCTTCCAGCCAACCAACGTTAGTGAACTTCTACAGTATCACAGTACAGTCCCGGTAGAACATTTTGAAACGCATAGACGTCCAAGTATTCCAAGGTTTTCAGGTGTTCTAGAATGTTCAAAAAGTCTGCACGTTTTTAATTTCCGCCGACCCGTCCAAACTTAAGTTCACCTATAATATGAAAAGTATTGCGTGATGTTTCACAGTACTCTAGAGTGTTCCAAGTGTTCTTATAGTGTTCCAGAACGTTTCTTTAAGAGTGTGACGATTTTGTCAATTGCCGACACATTCTACGTCTTTGTCATGCCCTTCGGCTTTGCCGACACGTTTCTACGTTGATTTTTTTCAATAGCAAGGAATCCCGAGGAAAGCAAGACACGTGTATTATGGTAGAGACATATCACGTGGCCCAGAAGTCGTTGTCCATTGAAAGTCTTTTTTGTAAAATTTCACATTAACTTTTCTCGCGACTGTATAAACCTAGAACTATATTCGACACAAGACCGTCATTTTGACATATCGGAGACCGTTCTAGATTCAGTCAGTTATGAGAAAAGTTAATGTGAAATTTTGCGAAAACTTGCCAATTGACAGCGACTTCTGGGCCGCATGATAGTTTTAGAACGCCGGCGCTTCTCGCCTTTAGCGTTTTTCCGACTACTAGCCTTTCAAGTGACACACTTTTCGAAAATTTAAACGTTCTTGATGATGCTACGCGTGATGGAAGAGAAACGGTGTACTCAATTCGGTAAAATCTAATACCGCAGTCGGGCAAGAATTTATGAAGTAGAAACGCGTACCCGCCCTGAACACGTGCTCGACTTTAGTCGTGTATAATGATGTCATGCTGATCGGCGCTGTCCACTCGTGATGCAGCTAAATAAAATACAGAATTATCGGCTTAGAATGGTGTCACATATAAGGGATGTCCAGTCGGTAACCATCGGGCAATCGAGAGCACCATGTGTTGGTGACCGACCATGAACTTCCCGCCATCGAAAATCAATCACCGCTCGGTCACATAGCCGCCGATGAACTTTTTGGCATGAATAGAAGCTGGATGTTTTTTACACAACGAGTAAACAGTAGCGCAGACGAAGCGCGCGTGCAACTGAGCTAGCGCATTGCGTAAAGCGCTGACCACCCAGTCGATGGCGTTAAGTGTAAAACTTTTTGATTCATTTTAGAAACGATAACATCCGCCGCAGTGAACGGGAATTTGACCGAATGTTGACTAAAATCGACTTTTTTCTCCGTTTTTGCGTCGACAGGAGTTTGATGGTCGGTCACCAACACACGGTGCTCTCGGTTGACCGACCGTGACCGAGCTACATAAATATATATGCGAGGCAAGCCTTACAGCGGCCGGGTTTTTTTTAACAAGCCGACCGTGCCGCTCTGTAAGCACACTACGTAACACGTTTGCACGCTAACCCCTTCGTAAAATTTAGAAACATAGTTTCTCATCTGTTTGTGCCGCTGTTTCCAATGTCCCAGTTTCACCGTGTTTTGAGATATCATAACTCATTTTTAAATTAATTTTAGCATTCCATGATTTGTGCATCAATTATCAAACAAATCAATGATAAATTTTCTGTGGAGGTATTTTTAAAATCGAATACATTATCGCTTTTCAAGCAAAACGCGTTCCATTTGTTCCAGTTCCTGAAATATTCAGCCGTCAATGTCTATCTCAGCACTGCAACCAAAATCAGGCTTAGAGTATGTACGGTAAAAATTTCAGCTCGATTGGATTCTTTTTGCGAGCATTAAGTTGTTGACGCCGGTGGCGGCGACGGTGACGACGGCAAAAAACCTGGATCATTGCATAAGATTACACCTCTAAAGTAATTGATACGTATTAGCGTGTTTAAAAAGTAATTTAAAGCCACTACATACCTTATGCACGCGCTTATAAAAGCTCTTGTGATGAAGCATTCTATAACAAGTTTGATTCGCTTATCCTCGAAGCCCACAGGCTACTGAAATTGCTCCGGAGCGGAAGCGATTCCGGAGTTTTGATTTTTAGCCAGAGCGCAGTCGGAGCGATTTTCGCTCCGAGCTGCCCGGAGCGAAGCGACAAAAATTTTAGCGGCCGGAGTGGAGTAAGAGCGGAGCGATTTGAAAATAGCCCAAAGCGATTGCATCACTACAGACGCAGACAATTTGGCTTTCCAAGAAAGAAAAAATTACCATCTAAAGCTCCCAAATATCAAGAGCAAAAAATAAATTTGTCCCTAGTGGAGACGATTCGAACCCAGAGCTGGGCATCATAGTGGCACGATGGCACTTAATAAAATTGTCCAAAACAGCGCAAATTTATGTTTTCGACAACGACAAGTTGATGAGTGTCCTTTTTAACTTCCTCAAGAACGAAAACAGTCTTTTTTAAATCAAAACTAAGTTTTCACATAACGAAGCAAATGTTTAAAAATGTGCAAAAAACCTGAAATTTTTTGTATCAAAACAAAACACAAAGCAATTTTTTGTTTATTTTTTAGTTTGTATTTTTTTATTTTCTTAACAAAATCTTGTTTTTTGTTCGTTTTTTCTTCCGCACAAAAGCGCTTTTGTAACAAATTGTTTTGTTACAAAAAGAGTCGCTACAGCCAGATGACACGGCCCGCCGCATAGGGTCAAATTAGTCCAGTGGGCCTCAAAAGACAGTGTGAGTAATTCCATTTACGCTACTTTCCAGCTGACATACCTATGCATGTAGTAGAATCCAAAGTCGTCGACAACAGTAAGAACAACAAAATGTAGTACAAAAGGTCCGGGATGTGGCAGGTCTTTGCTTCTAGTCGGACAGTCCCGCCACGCGCGAACATGGTAGCCGACAAGAAGAACGGCCGGTGTTACAATGAAGATGTTGACCAGAATTTTATTCAGCAAATTTCTCACGTCGGTCCACGTAATCTGCAAAAGTAGAGAAACAATACTTCGTACTGGATGACCCTAACGTCTAATCGAATCGAATTGACTTGAATGTCTGCCCCACCACCGTCCGTGTGTCTTTAGAGCCTTGGTGGACGGAGTCCAACAGGGTATTTCCTGTAACAAAGTGGTAAAAACCCTAATGTTCCGTAGTGTTCCAGATTGAATTCCAGGGTTCATTTAGCCTCGTGTGTTTTTAGTTTTTTGCCGCACGTTATTATGATTTGTCGGTCCAGTTGTTTCAACGACGATCCACCCGCTTACCTGTTTCCGTTGATCTGGCTGAATTCTATACTTTTGCAATATCTTGCGCGGCGCATAGAGATCGAGAAGGAGAAACGGAATATTCGACGCGACGTAGCTAATGACAATACAGATGAACGGAGCTGAAAAAGTACGAGCTTTTCAAGTAAGGAAGTTCGGCGTTTGACGACAACGATCGCAGATATACCGAGAAAATCAACCTCGAAGCGACTTCTTGAATCAGCGTGTTCAGCCCAAAACCTGTATAGGAATTTCTCAATATCACTCATTTAGTTTGAAGACGTTCAAAGTTTTTCTTTTCGTTGCGTTTTCGAAAAACCGTTCCACGTTTCGCTTGTGCACGTTAATTGAAATAACATCTGCCGCCAGTCTTCGCGCTGCCTGTCGTGAAAAACAGCAACGTTAATTCAATGAGTAATCAAAAATTACATGCGCAAAAGTAGCATTTTTAACCCTTGACCCCACTAGTGCGCATTCGTGCGTTTTGGGCCACCTCCGCTGGTTAAAAACAAAACTTTAGCTAACCAAATTGAAAAATTAAAAAGCATTGAGATTTTTTAAAACGTCGGTCGCCCCTTGGAATGTTTAAGGTCCTAGAAACATAATGCGTCAGAAAGCAGTTTGCAAAAATTTATGCAACATGTGAGCAGAAAATCCGCTTTTTTAACTTTCCGAGCAAATCTAAAGCAAAAGAAATCTTAAAAGGATAACGTGCGCTTTTGCGAACCCACTCCCTTGTCGTGTCGTCGCTTTTCTGGGGATTTCTCTTCGGTGCGCACACGCTTTTCGGATGACTTCATACAAAGGCGCTCAGCAGAGTGTTATCAATCGTTCAAAAGTAATTTTATTGCAGTGATATTATTTTCACGCAATTAGGCGTAAATTATTCGAAAAAAAAATTCAATTTTTATTTCATCTTCTTCAAAAGGGCTCATTGGTAGATAAAGGCATTTTGTTAAAAATTTGCCCCGCGAGGCATGGGCCGCTCCAAACCAGCAATCCCTGTTTGCAAGACGCAACACAAACTTTCATTTATTTTCATATTCTTGTCTTAATTGAAACGCGTCGACTTTAACGGTTGATTACGGTCGGCGATGCCCTCACTTTCCGCGGTGCGAAAATTTGTTCTTGTTTGGGGTGATGTGCATGTGCGCCGCTGACATCAACGTTAAAATGTGATTTCCTTTTTAAAATCATACCTTCATAAAGAATGCTCAGGTTTTTAATTTCCTACAAAATTTTTGCGATTAGAAGGGGCCAAAATAACTGCGTTTCATGCAACCTCATCCGCACGTATGACAGCTAAAAAATATACAAAGTAAAAATACGAAAAACTGAAATACGCTATCAGAAGCGAAAACGTCGATCGGGCGCAAAAAGTTTCAAAGTAATACGTAGCGCGTCAAAACAACAAACTTTACAAAAATAATTTTGGCAAAAAATAGCAAAAATACATTTCTTTTATTTGAAAGAAAGTTTAACAGAAATAGATTTTGAGCGGAGAACGTGCTTTTTTCGTGAAACCCCTTCCTCCTCAGGCATGCCGTGCCTTGTGCTCTTTTCGGGCTCTCACCCCTTTGGTGCACACGTCTTTTTTGCATGACAAAGTTAATTTATCAAATGATTTAAATTATGTATCAGTCATCTAAATCTATTTAGGTGAACAGGTGTAGGTCGTTTGTGACACTATAATTTTAGTCGCAATTTCTTGTTTCGCTCAATCTGACAGCACTTTGCAAGAAACATGTTTACGGCGACTTCTATCTTTGATTTGGTTTTTCATAAGTTCATTGATCTGTACGATGGATATCGGTGGGCGCTTACGATCGCCGGTAAGAAACTGGGCTAAAAAACGCACTGCTTGGCCGATTTCGGTGATGAATTTGATGTTTCAGACGAACGAGTTGAGAAGTGGCTTTTCATGAGCACGCCGATGTACACCGTCGGCTTCACGCTCGCCTACTTGCTTATAATTTACTCTGGAACAAAAATAATGCATCACTTAGATCCGCTGCCTCTGCGTTGGCTTATGGTTGCTTACAATCTTGCCATGATGGCACTAAATTTCTACATAGCCGTCGAGGTATGGCTAATACGGGCCATCTTATTTCAGGGAAAGTAATATAACATTGTCTTAGTTTGCTCTTAATATTAAAATTGTTTGCAACCGTTAGGTCTTTGTTGCATCGTGGAAAGCAAACTACAGTTATTCGTGTCAAGGGGTATGTACACGAAAAAGTGTGCTCATTTTGAGAAAGTTTTTAATGCGCCATCCACATATTACGTAATTAACCTGAGGAGGAGGGGTTTAAAAATTTGAATTTTTTGACTATGTAATATGTGGACGGCCCCTTACCACGTCGACTCGTTACTTCTAGATGAATTACAGCAATGATCCGTTGGAGCTAAGGGTATTCTGAAATGAAAGGTTAAGCGCAACTTCCATGTAGCTTGTGTTTTCAGATCGCTGCCGCAATTTGGTGGTTCTATTTTTCGAAGCTTCTCGAATATGCGGATACCATATTCTTCATTCTGCGCAAGAAGTTCGGACATATTACATTTTTGCACGTTTACCACCACACGACAATGTTCTGCTTCTTTTGGATCGCCGTCAAATGGGTCGCAGGCGGTTCGAGTACGCAGCGTAGTCGTTCAGAAATAATTGAACACAAATAACGACTCAGAAATGCCAACGGGCCTAAAACTTTGGGTCCCGCCCGCCCCGACCCGTGGGATTTTTCTGACCTTTGCTGACCCGTGGTGATCAGTGAAAAAATTTTTAGGTTTTGAGCCGTAGCGGCCCGGCCCGCAGGGATTTTAGTTTCCTGTGCTGGAGGGTCATGCAAAAATCACGTGCGCACCGAAGGGGTGAAAGGTCCCCAAAAAGCGCACGAAAGGGCGCGACATCATAGTGCAAGGGAAGGGGCCCAATGAATATGCACGTTCTCGCCTAGAAAATTGTTTCGCGCCAAATATTCTTATAGTCTTTTTTAGATTTTTTGCCTTTGCTTCGCAAATTTGTTCTACACTTTTTTCTGTTTTTGGTTTTTTTGGCGCAGTTGTTTCCAAGGTTGACAAGCATTTCTCTTTTGAGCTAACAAGCGCGCATGGAGGGTGGCCCAAAGCGCACAGAGGGAGTTGGCGTCAAAATGCTATTTTTGCGCTCGTGATTTTTTTGCATAACCCGAGCTAAGCGAGCGACTTTTTTCGCTGTTTCTTAAAAGCTTTTGACAGAAAACATGCTACGAGCGAGCATCGAAAATTTATATAAAATCTCAAAAACCTTTAATTTTATAATCAACTTTTTCGGTCAGCCCATAAGCTTTTTTCTGGCCGTTGCTGCATGGAGACATCTCTGTACAAGGCTGCTTTCTGTTAGGCTTTTTTCCCGTCATGCTCAACTCGTCCGTGCACGTCGTCATGTACTTTTACTACATGTGGACGGCGACGTTTCCACACTCGCATGTTACGTGGAAGAAGCATATAACCCTACTTCAGCTGGTGAGCTTCAATTTCAACAGCGGAGTCAAGAGAGGGCAATGGGAAGTTCTGAATAGCGAGCACAAGAGTTCTCCGCCTGCTTTTTAGGCACAATTCGTTATTTCTATCGCGCATACAATTCGTGCTCTTATCATCACTTGCGCGTTCCCACGCTGGATGGGATATGCGCTTCTCGTCTACGTTAGCAGCTTTGTCGTTCTCTTTCTCAACTTTTACGTTCAAGCATACAGAAAACCAAAGGTAAATCTGGAAATTTAATTGTTAGCATTTAGCACCATCCGGCATGACAATCCACGTGACGTCATTTTGTTGCATTCAGCTAGCAGTTTTGAAAGTGAGTTAAAATTACGGCAGCGTTTTGTAGACGCGTCACGCGAACAAGAGTGAATCCAATGGTTTCGTGATCGACAAGCGTGTTCAACCGAAAGCCTTTTTTCGACACTTCTCCAGCGAAGAAACGCAACAAAATGGCTACCATACAAAGGGAGCGCACACTGAACATGAACATAAAGAGTTGTGAAATTTGCAATATGTGGCCACAATAGATGTTGAATGCAATAAAATTTTCGTTGCTGATACGTTTTGTTATGTTTCCAATTTGGGGTTATGCAAAATTCACGTGTGCACTGCTGAAAGTAGGCGTCCCCAGAAAAGCGCACGACAAAAGCATCATACGAAGGGGAGGGGCAACAAAAACGCACAAAATTTTGTGCACATATTTGTAAATGTTTTATTTTTTGTTTAAGAGAGCGTTTCGCAATTATGTGAGATTTATCACGCATACAGAGTGCAAAACAACGGGGGTTTTTGAGATTTATATAAATGTGCTTTTGACTGAGCGTCTTCTCATTGATGTGAGTTGGGCATGCACATACACGCTGAGGCGTTTGAGTCACGCGAGCGCTATCCCGCCAGTCGTTACAGAATGGTGTATAGTTTCTAACACTAAAACACAACGCAAAAACTTGATGAAACAATTTCGTGGCAGTTTTTAAAACCGCTCAACTACACCAGTAAATTTTCTTCATATTCCCGTTTTGACAGTGCTATGCTCGAAGCTCCTAAAATTTAGAAACCGCCCTAAATGCAGAAATTTGCATGCAAAAAAATTTAG
>JAQGBB010002511.1:0-10775 GCA_034691745.1 Prismatolaimus dolichurus | reverse complement strand
AATAAATTACGTTTAATCTAAAAGTGGTACCTCGGTGTCATAGAAAGCTTTGGAACACTCAGGCGTTCCATCATTCCGACGTTGAATATGATTTTTTCCCATCCTGGATCCGAAGGTAGAGAAACAGGTGGTCGATCGAGGTCTCATCTTTTCTAGTGCAGGCCCACTGAGAAAATGACAAAAATCGCAATGCGTTTTTAGCTAATGCTTCTTTAATTAGATATACGCGTCATGCTACGATTGGAGCTGAGAGAGAAAGAGACCACATAGCACACGCAGAAGTCCAAGAGGTACGCTAATTTATGTGCCTACAAAACAGTTGCTGTTGCTGTCAACTTGAGACGGCATTATGCTCACTGGTGTGCGCTTTTCGCGTCAACTCCGGGAACAGTTGACGCCGCTCGATGCGTCTCATTTGTCGTCGCAGCTTCGACAGCTCCTCGAAAATGGCTTCGTCTCGTCTCTTCGAAGACTGAAGATCATGCTCAACCTCGTCTCTGCCACACGTCTTTGGTGGTGCCTGCGGCGTAAAATTTTCTCCCTTCCTACAAAGTCCAGCGGCATCGAAGGGAAGTTTCACGAAAAAGACCAATATGTGGATCAGCGCCAGAAAGCTCGCGCCAAGGTAGAGACTGAGATTTCCGCCGAGCGAGGTGATCAGCTGTCGCTCGTCCATCGTCTTGTACTCAACGACGCTTTGGTAGATGAACTTCACTGAAGAAAGTCGCACAACGGTCGACGCGTTCAACTCGGCGAGAAACGACTCATTCGTCGTGATTCGGCTGCTAAATAGATCGACCTCACAGTTCCTGTAGCATCGATGCGAACACATCGCGTTCGATTCCGGCGTTGAAACGGCCAAGCCGATTCGACACTTCTCGTTCTTCAGATAAACGATTTGATCAAACTCGACAGCGATTTCGACACAGCTCGGTAGACCCCTCGGTGCTTCTTCAAATCTTTTGGCGAACGAGCTCATCATCGGAACGCAGCCACACGCCCGAACAAGCGTTTCAGCTCGACACCACATAACGCAGTCAGTCGAACATGATGCCTCGACTTTCGTCACGTGACTGACATGGATAGCGCCGACTTGCTTCGTGTTTCGAGGCTGAAAACGACGTCGTGCCTTCGGTTTAGCTCAAGCTTAAGCGACTCTTGCTGCTTCTCCGACATTAAGCCAGGAAGGTCGATTCGAACGAGCCCGCCTGCGTTCCCACGATAGAGCGCTTCCGACTGAATGGTCAACGTTAAACTATCGAAAGTAGTGTTGAACACGAACGGTGATGTTTCGCCGACAAATCGATAAGCCGAAACTTCGCCAGCTAGGCCAGGACCAGGGCCCAACCACCTGAGGACCGAATCGCGACATACGTTCACGGTCGTTAGGTCAGAGTGACCGGTGTACATATCGCGACGACTGGTGAAGATTCTCACTTGTTGGATCACGCATATCGATTCGCCGACGACGTCGAGAAGATGATCGAAATTCGTGTTCTTGCTTGCGTAGAATTTGAACAGCTTCTTCATCGCCGTCGATGTGAAAAGTTGGCTCGAATCTCTGGTGAGAATTTCGGCGTCGACAAGAGTTAGAAGCATCACCGAAGTTAGACCAACGAGGGCCACTTCGTGCTCGCTTAAACGGCTAGCGTTTCGCTCTCCGTAATAGTATAGAAGCAGAGTGTAGCTTTCGATCTCATTTAAGCCTTTCCGGGAGTAATTCTTCGCATCGGCCCGATCGATTTCGTAAAGCTTCTCGATCTTCTCGCGGAAATATTGAACGATGTCGGGGATTTTCGAGAAATTGGCGACGATTTCGTCGACCAGTGATTCGTTATCGTAGAGTGCGATGAGGCGCTCTCGATTCATCGTGACACTCCAGGTTGTGTTCTGAAAGGAGTGACCGTTCGCGACCGGAAAGGTGACGATACTTCCCGTCGGTTCAGAGATGAAACGATTGATCGTCTGGTAAACATCCCACACGGTGACGCTTGTGAACGAGAGTAGAACGATGACCCAGAACACGCGTTCGATGGCGGATGACGCTGTTCGGATAAAGCTGAACACGCGGATTACGGTAGTTGTTGAGAACTTTTCGAAGTAAGCTTCTATGAGGCTTGGATTCGACATGCTCAAACGTGTTTTTATTTTAGAGTGCACGCTAACATCTAGTGCTTGATTCTCGCAACTATGTCCGATAGTTTTTTCTTGTTTGTTGGCAAACAAACGCATTCGGTATTATAGAGCAAAAATGTGACTTCGCCCCCTTTCAAGCTTTTAGCCCGTAGCTTTAGCTAAGACGAGATCGGCCGAAAGTCGGCGACGCATAAGTAGCCCACTTCTCAGCTACACTCCGTATATTCGTGTTTTGCATGAAAGTGCGGCGTTCGCGCGCGACACCCGTTTGAGTGCGCGCAATTTGATGTTTTCTGTAATGTGGCTTCGCCCCCTTTGGACGCGTTGAAAAATAGCACTCATGCGCTCTTTTTTCGCCCGCAAAACAACTTTTCCCACTATTTCTGATCAAGGCAATCGAATCGGTTCGGTAGTTTTTTTTGCTTCGACATCGACTTCATCTGCTGCAGCTAACCAGGTTTTTAGCTATTTTCGGTCATTTTGGCACTATTTTCGACTACTGTTCGCGAACACCTCATTCTTTTGCGAAACGCAGGACACCGTTGGATAGCTCATCAAAAATACTAAAATTACTGCGCCCGGTCCCAGATTGCCAGCTGAAAACTAGTTTATTTGTTCAGTTGGCGATCTGGTGCCCGTCCAAATACTGCGGAAACATCTTCCTTGTAGTGCGCCGTGCGCGCGCGCAGAAGACAAAAACTCGAATCCGGTGTCATTAGCCGCAATGGAGCGCTAATAACATCGGATGCGAGTTTTCGTCTTTTCCTACCATCCTGCCAGATGGGCAAGCGAAAAAAAGGATGTCTACTGGTCATACTTAAAAAAGCCCCCAATTCCCCCAGCCGACAAAAGTTAGCTTACGTTGTTAGCAACTTGCCAGTGGTAGGCGCAAACTTGCTAATGGTATATACCAACTTGCGAGTGGTATGGGGGGGGGGGGAGCGAAGCCCTTCCCTTCCCCCTCTGAAAAAAGTTTTTTCATTGTTATTTTTTTACAAGAGAGAGAGAGAGCAGAAAAACGCTGCACGGCGACAAATTGTGGCCTCTTTTTCTCTCTTGCTTCAAAAACTTTTGTGTTGGTATTTTTTTTGTGAAACGGCAGGATGCCTTTTCGGCTTTGCCGATTTAATTGTTAGTATTTTTGATCAACTATCAACGGTCTGCGCGTTTCGCAAAAGAATGAGGTGTTCGCGAATAGCAGCCGAAAATAGTGCCAAAATGGCCGAAAATAGTTCAAAAACCGGTTAGCTGTAGCCGATGAAGTCGACATCGGAGCAAAAAACTACCAAACCGATTCGATTGCCCCGATCAGAAATAGTGGGAAAAGTTGTTTTGCGGGCGAAAAAGAGCGCATGACTGCTATTTTTCAACGCGTCAAAAGGGGGCGAAGCCACATTACAGAAAACATCAAATTGCGCGCACTCAAACGGGTGCCGCGCGGGAACGCCGCACTTGCACGCGAAACGCGAATATACGGAGCGTAGCTGAGAACTAGAGCTATCTTATGCATCGTCGACTTTCGGCCGACCTCGTCTCTAGCTAAAGCTACGGGCTAAAAGCTTGAAAGGGGGCGAAGTCACATTTTTTACCCTACTGATGCAGCGCGTGTTTCAGCAGAAGAGATATCAATGTTCTGCGTACTTTGAAATCTGAGCTGCTGGAGCTAATGAGCGCAATTTCATACTTTCAAGCTCCTCTCATAGGCGTGCAGTTTTTAAATACAAAGTTGGAACGGTTCAGGACGCCAACGCGGGATGCAGAAAGTCAGAAGTTTATACTTTTGCACCCGGCAAACGAGCATGGTTAGCTCATAATTATTCCAGAATCTGCGTGCAGCGAGCTCAAAACCTGTGCAGAGCTCTCAGTCAGTGGCCGAAGCTAACGGTATAATAAGCATGGCGTGTGTAGAATCGACGAACATCGTTGAAACCCGTTCACTCGTTTTGTGCTTCCGTATTTTTTGGAACACAATACTCGTCAGCGTTTCCTTGCTTCTGCCTACCCCCACTCTTTCGTCTCGCCAGCGGCATTGTATAGCGTCGTTCGCGCGGTGCGAGAAGGGTCGATGTCGCGACGAGCGTCATCGACAATCGTTGCAGCGACGAATAGGCCACCAGATTCGTTAGCATCTCCGAGTTCTCATTCTCATCCTCATTGTTGTTCAGCGAATTTTTCGCAACAGGGACTTCATCTTTTTCGACGGCAAAGGTGCTTGCTGCTCCCACCCGAAGCTTAAACTCAGTCCGATAGAGGCGCTTTTTCACCCCCTTCCGACACCGCGAGAGTTCGAAAAGTGAGAGAAATCCTTTCCGGAAGTTCTCCGACAAGAATGCGTACAGGATAGGATTGAGACAGGAGTTACTGTAGGCGAGGATCTGCGCGAAGACCTGAAAGACGACGAACTCCATCGTCGCGATGATACCCGAAGAGTGGTGGCCCTGCTCGTAGCTGGAGCCGACGAGGAAGAAGCAGATGTTGAGCGGAAGCCAACAGGCGGCAAAGGTGACGATGACGCCGGTGACCATGAAAGTGACTTTTCGCTTCTCGATTTGTGTTTTACTGCTCGCGGGTGCACGCATGCCGAACCAGAGGCGGCGAAGCATGAATGCGTAGAGGGCGCAGACGACGCCGAGCGGAAGCGCGTAGCCGAGAATGTTGAAAGAAAAGTAGTAGGCGCGGACTTCGGTGTTTGTGGCGTTCAAGGTTATCTGTGTGGAAGGCAACGAAGCACGAGTTTGTATTATTTTTGTACTTTTACTTCATTTTTAATTTGTTGTTAATTTTGTTTTAATGTTTATTATTCAAGCAAAATTATTTTTTTATTAAACTTTTTTACTTGAATTATAAAATATTATAATAAAAAAATTAAACTAAAAATATTAAAACAACATTATTTTTAATATTTATTCTAATTTACATATTATTAGTAAGGTTAGTAAATTTGATTTCAATTGTTATATTTAACTTCACTTTATTCTATTTTAATTTTAACTTTACAGTTTTCCTCGACTTTTATTCTACTTCATTCCTGTTTTTAACCATTAATTTTTATTTCTTTATTTTTTTTCACAATTTTTAATTTGATTTTATTAGATTATTATCAACTTAATTATATTTTAACCAATTTTGTTCTAACGATAATTAGGCATAGCAATGACATTTTTACGCTAGCATTACCTGTGCAAGAAACGTGCATGTGCTGCGCTCTTCGAGAACAAAGTTATACGAGTAGACATCGTGAATGAACAGCATCGGCATATTCGTCACCAGCATGATCGCCCATAGGACGACAACGGCAACCCGCGTGTTCTTCACCAATCGAAGCGTTAACGATCTGACCGGCCATACTACGGCCAAAAATCGATCGAGTGACATTAGTACAAGGGTCCAAACGCTCGCGTAGGCGCTCACAAACTGGAGATACTGAAGGATTCCGCAGCCGGCGCGCGAGAAGACCCAAACGGGTAGCGCATAGTCGGCCGCCGTGAACGGGACGCATAGGATGAGAAAGAGGAGATCGCTCATTGCCAGGCTGATAATCAACGTGTTCGTGCTCGTGTGCATCTGGCGATTCGTGAGAACGACGACAATGACTAGGAGATTACCGCAGAGGCCGACGATGACGATGAGACCAAAGATCGTCGGAACGACGGTGCCGATGATGTTCTCGAAGCGGAGGGCCTGCTCGTAGAGGAATGTGTCGTCATATTCGCCTGCTTCCAGCTCCGACGTGGTGTTGTTTGAGCAAAGGTAACAGTCGATGATGCTCGATTTGTCGGTCGCGTTTTTGCAGACGCAACCGTCGATCGCGATGAGAAAAATGAGAATCAAAATTTTCATTTTTTTTCTTCAACCTGAAATTTGGCGCACAGTTGTATTCAGAGTTGCAGTAAGGCTCTGCAAATTGTAAAAATTCGAAAATGCGAATATTTTCGCTATTCGGTTCGATTGGAAAATTTCATTTTTTTTTCACATTTGATTTGAAAATTATCGGGTTTTCTCTGAAACATCAATTTGAAGTTTTTTAATAGAATGCTGATTTTATCGATTTTCCGAGTTATTTATCGATTTTTCTTATCGAATAAAGTTTTCTTCCTGGTTGAAGCTGAGGTAAATGAAGCTGCTATTCATTCGAGAGGTGTCACGTGTGCGTGTGGGCGGGCGGCGTCATATTTTGTTAACATCGCATTTTTGAACAGCTTTGGGCAGAAAGACTATTTCTATCATCTTTCCGCTGCGTGCCGATCCGCACGTATAACTTATACGTATTAGCTGCGTGCCTGGCTTCGACACCGAGAGAACGAAATTGCGTCGTTGCCGCCGTGCCGCGTCGCTTTTTGGTCTTTCCTGCGAAATCGGCTTCAATTTATCCGACCGCACGTTACGATCAACGCAAGCTGACATCTAAAGGGGTGATGCGGAGATAAAGCCAAATGAGGCAAATGAGGAAGTCTCGCGCAGAAGCTCACAACGCGTTATGATGTTACAGCTTGTTTCACGGTCGGTTTGATGAACGCCGAGATTAGCTTCGTTTCGGTAGCTTCGTAGGCGCGTCAGGAACGAAGCACGAATTGGTAAAAGGGATGATCACTGATCACACGGACTTTTTAGTCAAATTTACAACCAGAATATTGGGTGGTACACCATTTTAGCAGGTTATTGTATTGATTTTTCAAAGAGAAAAACAAAACAACGCGTGGGATAATTGGGCATGGTTTCGCGCAAAACATTTTCAACTGCACGTGCTGCGAATAGTAAATTAAATTTCTATTTTTGGGCAAACATAGAGTCTGTCGGGAAATGGGACGCGCGTCAAAGCACGTCAGTTCAGTAAGGCTGCATCGTTTGACGTATGACCAGCTGGTGCTTTTGGGACGTGTATGATGTCACATCAGGACAAGAAGTGAAAGCTCGTATTTGAGCTACGTGCTAGTTTTCAGCTACACCATGTGGGTTCGTTTTCGAATCTAGCGGATAAAAATCGATAAAATTCAACAAATTATACAGCAAGAGCCCCCGGGCCACCGTGCATGGGACCTTTCGTCGTTACACTAATGCGCAAAAAGATCGCAAAATGCACGCAAGTTCCACGTTCGTCGAGCTAAAAATGTCACCAGAAGTTCGTGCAGAACGCGGTCAATTTTCTGCGTTTTTTGTCCGTCCGTCCGTCTCGAGATTAATGAACCCGAGAAAGACGTCATCGCTAAGCCAGACGCGTTCGACAAGACTTCGTTAGAGATTTGCTCAGCTAAACGTTTGCTTCGTAATCGACTTATGTCGAAATGCAAAGCAGACGCAAACACTTTAGGAGAGAAGTTTTCCGGCCTGCTATTCGTCTATCCAGAATGAAATTCCGTGCTATCTCGGAATTCGCTGTGGGTGGGCAGCGTGCACTAATTGCATTCGGATCGTCTTCCTCGACAGCGCTACCAAGGGTCTCGCCTGCCGGGTATTTCGGCATAATTTCATTCACCGTCATAGAATAAGTAATTTGAAAAAATTTAGATTTGAATATAAAACAGTCTTCCGTTTGTAGAAAATATTTTCCCATGTGAAATGATGGGCATTTACATATTCATTTATTCGAGCTATGTCAATGTTGCATATCACCGACGCATCGCATTTTTCCAAGCCTGTTGAGTTTAGCATCAGCACGACTGACAAGTTGGTCAAGCTGAACTAGGCTCGTCAACGCCGTTCAATGTGCAATTTTGCATATAAAACGAGCTGATCGGAAACAGCCGAAGACCAGAGCAACGCAGGTGAAAATGGAAACCGTAAAATTTCAGCCTGCTTATAGTGGGCGACAATGTTGTAGCGGACCAGGTTCTCAAATTTCGTGTCACGTTCATTGCTCGTTTTCCGCTAACAATGCGGAAAACCGGCGTTCGTGTTGATCTAGTTCGCTAAGCGCGGTGTACCCTCAAGCTAGCTTTTGACTGCTCCACTGCGCAAAATAGTTGCGCTAGTTTTGAATTATGATACTGACTTGTTGAAATACGCGTTGAAGTTTCATCAATGTGAACCACCACATGTCAACTAGCGACCTGCAAAAAAATAAAAATCGGGCCCGAGCCCGGCCTGACGTGTGCGAAATTAATAGGCCGGAGCCCGGCCCGAGCAGAGCTAAAGGCAAGCCCGACTGTATAACCACCAAAGTAGTTTACCAGCACCGAAAAACACAAAATTGCAGTTTTGCACTAATTCACGCTACACCAGTTTTTCCACTTGCATCGAGTGCGATTTCTGCGATACGACGAGTGACTGACGCCAGTAATAGGCTTGTGGCTGTCGTTTCCGCTTCCCACCAAACAAGGGCCCGACAAGGCGCGATATATTTTCAAAAATCGAGCCAAGCGGAGCCGGGCCGGATCTTTTTGCAGGTCGCTAATTTCACCACAGATTCGAATCTTGCGCAAAATAGTCTGGGGCACGGCACCCTCTTGACATGCAAGTTACAATCTCGAATTCTGAATCAGCTACGATGCAAAAGGAGCTCTTTTGCAAATTTATTTTATGAACGCAAAGAGCTAAGCTATACAAAACAAAACCTAGTTTCGAATCAGCTATCAGGATAGTTGTCTACGGGATACATATTCAAAACCAGTTTTCTCGAGATTGGCCAACCGATTTCGGATTCCAAGATGTCAGAGTGATGGCCGTAATTGTCCCGACATTTCGATGTCTAGCTATCCGAAGTTGGTTTAGCCAATCTCGAGAAATCCGGTTTTGAAGTTTTGACAACTTGCCAACTGTGTTGCACGACATGTGATGGGCCGCAAACTTCTTCAGTTTTGTAGCAATGGCGACATTTTCTAAAACTGCTGCAAGTATTATGTATATATTGCTAATGATATCAGACGTTTCTGCTTTGTTCATGCTTGGAATAGCCCAATTCGTAGCGCAAAAATTTATTTCGTGTTGCAGAAAGAATTTTCCATTTGCACTCGACACACCGTGTATCTCGATGAAACTGCTATTGTCCTCGGCGCTCATCTTCGGATTCTTCTACGCATCTGCGCTCAATCGTTCGGAAGTGGTGAGCACCGTTGATTCGTATGTTGATCACGACGCTCCCGCTTCTATGAATCCACATTGCGAACAAATCCGGATTCCCCTATGCCACGACATCCCGTACAATATGACGATGTTTCCGAATCTCTTGAACCACACGAATCAGGACGACGCAGGTCTAGAGGTGCACCAGTTCTTTCCGTTAGTCAAGGTGCGCTGTTCGGCCGACCTCAAGTTCTTCCTCTGCACGATGTACGCGCCTGTCTGCACGCTGATGGAGACTCAAATTCCGCCGTGCCAGTCGCTTTGCGTCTCGGCGCGCGACGGCTGCGAGCCGCTGATGAACCGATTTGGCTTCCAGTGGCCTGCGACGCTTAATTGCAGCAGGTTTCCCGTCGCGGGTCGTTGTCTTTCCGAAAATAACACCATGACGTTGTCCGCTTGAGCGAAGTGTTGCTTGACTTGCTACGATACAATATCGCAGACGAATTTCACGTGTGGGAGGGATTGTTTTTATAGATGTGTGAAGGTTTGCACTTTTGTGCTTAAGTTGCAACCTTTCGTAATAGTTACTGATCCCGTCTCATACATTGTGCTGTCATGCTTGCGAAGTGTTTCCTTTTCTGCTGCATTGGCGAGCGATCCATTTATATCACGCGTTTTAGGCCCATTGACGGAACGTCAGATCACAGAAGGCCTATTAAAATACGGCGGCGCTTGACGTCCGTCTGTATGTCGGCAGCGCGATGAGAGAAAAGCGCGCATATTGCGGGTTCTCACCACACCGATGTCAGCTATTCAAGCCACAGAGTAGCTATCTGCGACGTATAATGCATATCAAGTCGTCATGTGATTTATTCTGAAGAGGATGACACATGTTTCATCCCTCGTGTGCAAAGCTGAAACCGGTTTTCAATTTTGCAGTTGTTTGTCACCGGCGATCTCTACTGAGTAATCTCGGTATACAGTTTTACAAATATTGAATTTTCTTGACACGTAGTTCTACTTCATATTCTGGCATAGCATACTTCAAGGAAAAAACGTTATGCCACCGTGAGAGAACGTAATCCACAAGCTACAAAATAAATCTGCGTATTAGTGCGCTAAATAATTGGAAAGCAAAATTTTTAAATCGACTCGGCACGGCTAAACACTCCTGCATCGACGGAACAATCTCCGTTCATTGGCGCGTTTTGGAGTTGGCCGACTGTGCAAGACAAGTGGGTTTCGTGGGCGGCGCTATTGGAGTTTAGGTCACTTTACTCATCAAAAAAATAAAGTGACCTAAACTCCTTTTGCAAAAATAAAGTGACCTAAACTCCTTTTGCAAAAATAAAGTGACCTAAACTCCGCTGAGAGTAAAGTTACCTAAAATCCAATATACGGCTACGCATTTGTTTCAAGTTCAAAAATTAAAAAAGTTTTTGAATGAAAAATTTTTTATAAAGCGAAATCAGAGAGGTTTTTGTTTCACAGAAAAAAATTAACATTTTTTATTTTTTTTTTAACGAAAATAAAAAACTTTTTCAAAAAGTTCTTTTATCCAAAAAAATGGTGACGAACTTGACCGGTTTATCCAGCGGTGGTTTCTGCAATTATCTTTTCCAAATGGTGCGGGTGCAAAG
>JAQGBB010002510.1:0-10779 GCA_034691745.1 Prismatolaimus dolichurus | reverse complement strand
GTATTCAGCGTTCTTTGAGAACTATCGACATCAAATTACATTCAATATGGCGATTTTGAGATTGTGATACTCTCTATTGACTTTCTCTTCGACGAAGCGGATAATGAAGATCATGGTAAGCTTACGAGCTAATTAGCTGGCCGGTACTCCGACTGTGACACTATACAACTTTAAAATTGCTTTAGGCATCTCACAAGCACTTCCGCTGTGGCGCCTGATGTCGGAAAGTTCGCATCAGTTAAAACAAAAAATGCTTCCCGGCCGCCCCTTATCAACCCAAGGTGAAACCACAAATCTACGGGTTTCGCACACCTACTGTGAACATCAGGTGTACAAGTGCTTTTAAACGTTTAGAGGTAGCTGAAAAATTTACAAGTTTTTTACAAGTTACACTGTATAAGTAAACTGCCTGTAATATGCCTTTTACAGGTAGTCTACAGGAAAGTGGCAGTGGTACTGTATAAAAATTTCCTAGTGCTTTTTCAGCACTGCAAAAGCAAAAGCCAATAATAGACGTAATGCCGCTCTTTATAGCAGAGCTGTCTTAAAAATCAACGAAAACCTGTATAGGAAATTTGGCATAAACCACAAGTACCGGAATTGTCTTTTCCGAGTGGAAATTCCAAATGATGACCGAGACAGAATTTCCGGAAACGGTGGCTACCATTGGTAGGTTTTTCATGGAATTTCCAGTGCTTTTCCAGTAGCGGGTCTTTCACATGAAACTCCCCTTTTAGCAAGTTTTGTCCAAATTTCGGAACCAGTTTTGTCGAGATTGGCTGAACTGGTTTTGGATTCCAAGCTGTCAAAATAATGTCTGTAATTTTTTTGACATTCTGACACCTTGGTATCAAAAATCTGTTCCCCGAATCTCGAGAAAACTGGTTCTGAAATTTGGACGAAACTTGCCAAATCGGGAGCTCCATGTGAAAAACCCGATACCATTGTTGTGAATCACGTTTTAGGCACGTAAAAGCGGAAAAAGGCAATTCTGGTACTTGTGGTTTATGCCAGATAAAAAAGCCTTTTTCGTTGATCTTTAAGCATCAACACAGGAACTCAAATGGGAGACAAAATCAGCCAATCAGAAGCAAGAAATAAGCAAGCAGAAACATCTGAACGAAATTTGCATCCTTTCACGGTATGTCACTTTCTCAAATATTCAAAATAAGTAAGCCGTAAACTACGAGTAAAACTATGTGTAGTTGAAAACCGCTGAACCTTGTGCGACACGACGCGACAACGGACGGACGGTCTTCTGCAAGACAACAGAAAAACATAATTTTCTCATCCTTTTTTGTTCAGTCTTGTAGTACTTCTCAGATTTACCTATTTGCTCAAACTATGGTGTCACAGCAAAATTTGTCCTTCTCGACCTTCCAAGCCAACAGACGCAGACTATCTTTTTGTGCTCAGAAGCGGTGCGCATGGAGTGGTGCAACAGCTGTACGTTATTTAGATACATGAGTACTTCAAGGTTTATACGTAGATTTTCGAAGCGGATTTCTTCGAAACGTGAAACGAAAGCTTCGGACAAGAACAGTTCTGAGCGCACAAGAGTTTGTCGAGTACAACTGCATTGTACATTACTAGTTGGCCGACCACAAAGTAGTCTAATAACTAAATGCAATTTTCTGCTTGAACGTCGACGCGCCCACATGCCCCCACTTTGCTGGTTTACATTTCATCGGTTCCGCCGACCGATGTTGTCCGAGACGACGCCGGTGACGCTAAAAAGCCGATAAACTTGCATCGATCGTCGTCGTATCCTTGCACGGTAGTCAAAACAGAGAAGCTCGAGTGGATGGACGGATCGAGGAGACATACGCCATAGCTGTAATGCAATATGAGCTTGGTGCCGGCCTAAAACTTACTCGCGCACGCAATCTCCTCGTATCTACGGGTAACCTCGAATGCAGTAAGTAAACTTGCCAAAGTTTTACCCTCGAACAACGAACTAAGCGAAACGTGCTTATAAATACGCATGGCGTCTTACAATTCGTTCAACGCACAAAATCGCGGCGGAGTAGTTCGCGCTGCTAACAATCAATTCGGTGTGCTGCCACAGCCGACAGTGTACGGACGTGGCGACGATCGAGAGCTGCAGGAGCCTTCGTCGTTCGCGATGCAGCAAGGCAACTTCTCACTCGATGGCTCCTTGACCGGAAACAAAGGCGGTGCCGGCTACAACTGGTCGCAAGCGAGCGGACAGGCGTACAGTGGGCGTCGAATTGTTGTCTACCGAAATGGAGATCCCTTCGATAGCGGCCTTCAGGTGGCAATAAACGAACACGAGTTCCCAACTCTGGGGGCCCTTCTGCTCTATCTCAATCGAAAGCAGATTCTTCGGAAAACGCCCGTGCAGAAGCTCTATCGGCTGAACGGCCAGCAGGTAACGAGTCTGCGTGAGATCGAGCACGGTGAAGAGTACGTCGCGGCGTCGCAGAACTTCCGGCCCGCCCAATACGGCAAGATGAAGCCGGCCGGCTGGAACTACAACAAGTTCCTGAAGCGTGCCGAACCGAAACCGCTCATCGACGGCGAAGCGCTTTCGGCGCCCTACGTGGAGCCGTTCAAGGCGCGCCCGCCGCCAACGTCGATTCTCGCCCCTCGCGGCATTACGGGCGGTCAGCGAAGTCGAAATCCGACGAGGGCGGGCTTCAACAATCAATTCGGAGTGTCCAGTTCGCAGTCCTATCAGATGAATTACAACAACGGCGCCGCTTTCAACTCTCAGGGTCAACGCGGAGGCATGCAAAACGGAGCTGCGAGCTTTCCCGGAGGACCAATGCCAGGTCGCCGGGCTCGTTCGGCGTCGCTCCCACCGAACATGAATCGACAGCCGATGGCGAACGGCGCCACATCGTCCATGTACAATGTGAATGGCAACGCGATGAGCAACGGGTTCGGCAGTGGTCAACAGCAGCAGCCGTTTCGCGGACCACAGCAACAGCAGATGAAGAGCGCCCCCCGAAGTGGTTGGGTGGCAATGAACCAGCCTGCAGCCAACTACAAGCCGACGAGCTTGTCGAGCAAACCGCAACCCCCGCAGCAGGGAACGAGGCAGCAGCCAAGAGCGGGCGTCGTGAAAGTCGACCGTCGTCCACCGCCGATACAACGAGATCCGTACCCGCAAGCTCAGCAGGCGAAGCCGCAGATACGCGAGAGTTCACGGCCAGCTGCAAGGGATCAGAAATTCACTTCAGATCCTTACTATGCGGACGAGGGTGTAGCGGCGCGCAGTGTGACGCCGTTCGTTGACGAAGAAGTGAAGCCTCCAATGCGACCTCGTCGTTCGCTCACGACGGACGCCGCCGTCGATAATCCTCGCCGTGGCTATCGAGATGACTACGACGATGACAGAGATGAGCTGCTTTACTCAGACAATGCGGACCGAAGCGGTGCGCCTCAGTCGCGCGCTTACAACGAGAACGGCCGAGCTCAGTCGCGCGCTTACGACAACGAGAACGATCGAAGGTTAAACGATCGCGATCGAGGCGACATGAACCGAAAAGGACCCGGCGATCAGTCACGAACTTCGTACGCCGACGATGATGACGGCGGTAGAAAAACCACCGACTGGGATCGTGACGATCCGCCGCGGGGAAGAGAGCCGAATCGAAACGACGGCGAATTCACAATGACTAGGTACGCGTAGTTCGTGAAATACGAGTACGTGCCAAACATGGGAAAAAAGTTGAACTGCTCGCCCTCGGCTTCGATTGACCTCTATGCCAAATACTCATTCGTGTCCCGGCCGATCGGTCTGGAGAAGACCTGCGTAACGATCAGTGTCTTTTTCAAACTGCCTCAGAGGCAACACCGTCGATGTTCGACGTCTTGCGATTTGTACTGTACCACTGTTGAATGTATGTGCCAAACGATGGACGTGCTTTTTCGTTAAAGATTTTCACGCTTGTTCTGTAAGTTAGCTAAAACTTTGAAACGTTTTACATTGTGAGAATGAGTAAAGTAGCAAATTCCACATGGTCCGTGGAGTAGAGTATCCACTCACCCACACATGCAGAGGCGGAGACGTATCTACGTGTTAATATTTCACTACCAAGTACATGCACACGCTGTCGCATTGTACCGTACGCAGTACCGCATAGCGACAAACGTTTTATGGTCGCAGATGCACGTCACAATACAAGTTTTCGAGCGCCTCTCCCAAGTCGGAAGGAGATTCATCACTTGCACTCGCCCCTGCAACGCGCAAGATCCGAACTTTCTAAGATGATGGTGCTCAAAAACAAACGACTAGAATAAAGACGACAGGCGGAAGGAAGGACGACGGAGGCGGATATTTGCAAGCGTGCACGTACAAACTGTCCCTCGGAAACTCGCTCTTCCTTAAAACGACAGTCGTGTCGATTCTCGAACAACGCGATTGAACTATGAGAGCTGCGAAATATTTATCGATTATTATCTTCGTCGCATGTACGAGCCTCTTTCCTCAGCACTCCTACGGAGCACTCCCTCTGGCCACCGCGAAAGACTGCAAGTACTCGGCGAAGCTTACTCAGCGGTTCAAGAAACAGCTTCTCGACCACCACTGCCAGCGACAACAGGACTGGGTTTCGGGTGCTGTTAGTGGAATCGGAAAGTGAGTCGTGACAGCGCACAGATAAAGGGACGGACGGGCCGACAGACAAGCTAAGGCTAAAATCACAAGTAAATCGGCAACGCCCAAAAAAGGCATCCGCCACGAAACAAAACAAGTGGCACGGTTGAAAGCCGAAGTGCATCGTGCCCATAGCAAAAAACACGAGCGCAGAAGTTTTTGAAGAGAAAAAGGAGGCCATTTGTTTATGTACGTTTTTCCTCGCTCTCTTGTAGAAAAGATTTTTCGGGGGCTTCGCCTCCCCCGAACCCCCATACCATTGGCAAGTTGGCGCCTACCATTGGCAAGTTACTCCCCCGTCCGCCAACTTTTATCGGCTCGGGGATACGGGGATTATCTTCCTATGACCAGTTAGCTATCCTTTTTTGTTGCGCTCGCTACGCTCGCTCTGGCAGGAGAGCCAAAGTAGGCGAGGATTGACAAGTTGGTATATGTCTGCCTGTATTATTCACACCGTCTGTTAACTTTCGTCCGCAGAGGGATACTCCATATCTCCCAATAAGCCCCCTGGGCGTTTATTCTTTTACGTAAGCAGAAGAGTGGGCGTTTATTTAGAGAACTATTATTATTTATTAGAGGTGGGCGTTTACGGTTTTTGGAATCTCATAGCCTGGGTGTTTATTAGAAGTGAGCGATTAATAGAATCTGGGGCTTATTAGACGATATGGAGTAGTAGGGGAATAATTTCAATTTCGTGATCAGTATGCATCCTTCTTGTTGTTCGCTATGTTTGCTTGCCGGATGCAAAAGGCAACGTCCCCAAAACAGTAATCAGAAGCGTGTATTATCCGTGTAATACACAGGTCCGTTTTGAATATTTTGTCGCCGAAGCAGCTTGGCTATCTCGACGATGTTCAGAGTTGCGTCAACCTTCTCTGCCTGTGCAAGGCGTTTGAATGGTGTCGACTTTTTCTCCAGCAGGTGAGTGAGGACTGGTGGCCGACCTACAGCCGTCAAGGCCTTTTGCAGCGAGCACCCAAAGGGATATTTTTCTTATTAGGCGCAGCAGACCTGGAACGCCGCGCAGAACCTCACAAACAATCTAGCGCGAAACTTCACCGGCAATCTCGCGCATAATCTCAACGGTTTGGCGCAGCTGAACGATCTATCTAAGATGTTCGGGGGTGGCAACAATCCGCTTATCGCAAACAATAATCCACTTGCAAACAATAATCCACTTGCGAACAATCTACTCGCCAACAATTTGCTTGCCAACAATTTGCTTGCCAATAATTTGCTCGCGAAAAATTTCCTCAACAACAATCGCGGTCTCTTTCCCGGCACAAATGGCGGTGGCGAGATGCAACATCGAGACAAAGAACGTGACCGTGATCGCGAAGGTCGACGAAAACCGCGGCAAGCCACGAAGGTGCCGCTCCCTTCGGACAATACTCCGCGACCGGTAAAGCAGCATACTCCTTGTGGTCGTTTGAAACTAAAGGGTCGCACTTATGACGCCGCCAATAGTCGCCGCGTTTTGAGTAAGGGATGGGTCTGGCTGACGCACCCGGTCTTGTTTGCGTGCTTGCAAGAAGTCGCGTAGGGAAAGGGTCAACACAAGTGAACTTGAAAATGGCGTGGACGTCATGCGCGTGTGTACGTATACGTGTACGTCAGGGTGTACCCTTATACCTATGCACAGCCCGCCAGCTAGCCGACATCTAGGTACGATACTCTACACAAGCTTCGATTGCTCTTGTAGGTCAAGCCTTCTGTTAGGAAAGAATATCGTATGATGTCAGCGTCTGAAAGGGAACGGTTTCACAGAGCAGTGAACACGTTGAAATTCACTGAAATCGACGGTACGTAACGCAGTCTACCAAACCAAGGTACTACATAATTGTGCCATGCGTACTTGTGTCGATATTATTCGACAATCCAACGTTTGTGCTTGGGGTTGCCCGCTTGTCCGTCATGGGTATTTTTGTGATTATGCAATGTTCGTCCGTTGAACGTCATGTCGGTGGGGATGGGAGTCTGACCGAAAAGGACGCTATGCGTGAAACAGGGTCTTTACCTGAAAGTAAAATAGTACGTGAAGTTCATATTCATTGCACTTCTAAATGTACAGTGATGGGACGCCATTAGCTTACAGTACGTCCGTTTTGGACCCACTGACCACGTCGTCAGTTGCCTGCCATATGGAATTTAAGATGTCGTTTGTGTGCGTGTGCTCTCTGTTGGTTGACGTCGAACGGGTTTTCTTCTCTTTGAAGGTATGTCCAAGTACGACATTCTCACGGTTTACCACACGGCTGAGTACTCACCTGGCGCTCATTTCGGCGCCGCGTTTCTACCGTGGCACAGAGAGTTCCTGAAGCAGTAAGAGTTGAAACCGTTTCAACACCAATCGGGCAGTTGCTGCGCACCGTACATTGAACAACACTATAATAGTGTAGGCTTGAAATAGCACTCCGACTGGTCGATCCGGAAGTGTCTCTGCCGTACTGGTACGTGCGTACGTCTTTAGCTATCCATATGACGTATGTATCATTAATTCTTCGGCGCTAGCTACCTGTCCCGGTGAGGTAGGGAGAGAGTGTGTCCGGCGTACAGGCCACCGATGGCGTCCGATTTGCTGGAGTGCTGGAGAACTATTATTAATATAATACAATAGTAATGTGCATCCGTACGTTTATTAGGGACTCGACGCTTGACGAAGCACTCCCTCATCCAGCCGATTCCGTTCTATGGACTCCTTTCATGTGGGGAAACGGTCAGGGCGATGTTACAACTGGACCGTATGGAAACTGGACTGTTCAGCCAAACGCAAAGGTGTTCAACTTGTTTGCATATTTTTGCATTCGGCAAGGAGCGAACGAAACAAGTCGGATGTACCGATCCTCGAGGCCCACTGCCGCTGAGCTCGCTCGTGGAACTGAAAACCACAGATGACAACTAATTTTAATCCTACATAACTCCAGGAACATTCACGCCAAATTTGAAGCAAATCCGTTCAGGGAGTCTCGAGTTATTGTCAAGACACGTTATAAACTTTCGCCGCTTACGACAAAAACCATCGATGACATCAAGTTTTATACTACACTATGTCAGGAACGTCCACACTAGATTTCAAGCAAATCGGTTCAGCCGTTCCGCATGTTGATTTGAAGCGGAAGCGGTCTGCATTCTTTTCTTCGTCAGATGGTCCGTCCGCGATTTCTTGCGTTCAAGTGCTCTGACGGGTCTTTAATTGTAGTTCCCGTTAACTGAACCCGGCCACAAGATAACGCGCGCTGTGGGCAGTGGACAATTTGGAACCTTGTTCAAGCCGCAGGACGTACAGACGTTAATGGCGAAGGCAAAATTCAGAGATCTCGTCTACTGCATCGGTAACAAAAAAGCTTTTAAAAAAGGTTTTACATTAATTTAACACAGAGTGGGTAGGGCATGTTATTAGGTGTAACCTATGCCAGCTTTACTTCTAAATAGATCCCTACTTGGAGCTCGTCCACGGTGGAACGCACATGTAAGTCGAGTCGTATAACAGTTCCGGTGGTAAGAATTTGCGTTCTTACATGTGCTCTTACGAACGCTTATGTCGCTCTGAAAACCGTCGCCGTCTACCCGGCACGAAAAAAGTTCAACTTCTTTGAAAGTCAAAATGTTTTATGATCCAAAGTCAGACGATTTTTCGGTTATGGATTTTATGAATTATGGATTTTCGTTTTATGGGTTTTTCGTTTTATGAATTTTCGTTTTATAGATTTTTCGTTTTATGGATTTTGCGAATTATGCATTTTACAAATTGTAGTACCGGAAACAGCACTGCTTCATGAACGTTTCTCTCGGAGCGGAAGCGGGCGAATTACGAGGGAAAGTGGAGGAGCGAAAACCCCTCTAAAAGAAACCACGATCGAAATGTCTTTCACCCCTACTCGAGTGTCCTTCGTTGATACTTCGATCTTCCTTCCATCGGTTTTTGTTCTGATCTTTCGGTTTCGATTGCTCTCTTGATTCAAAATCCTTTGCGTGTGTTCAGGAAAAGCATGCTCTCTAGCTAATATGCGTGTCCACTACCTAGGTGGGTCGGTGGTCACATGGTGGAGCTTGAAATTTCGCCAAACGACCCCACGTTTTTCATGCTACACACGTTCGTCGACTACTTATGGGAGCAATGGCGGCTGGCGCGTCAGGCGGTCCCACAGCGTGAAACGGACTACACGACAGACACCGACTCGTGCTCGCAGTTTCACTACGCATCGGCGCAGATGAAGCCCTTCAAGAACAAGAACATTGCCGGTCTCTCTAACAACTACACGACCCTCTTCTACGCGTACCAGCCAAGTCCGACAGCCTGCACTCAGCAGAAGCCCATCTGCGGCGACGGCACTTCGCCGTTCCTCTTCTGCTATTGGCCCAAGCAGCGGTGCCTCTCGAAGGTCGTCGTCGGAGGTAGTCTGAACGACGCCAACCGATACTTTTTGACCTTCCAAAGCATGTTTCAATGAGAAAATAATTGACTTCAGGCAACTGCAGTGGCTACGACCAGTTCGACATTTGCTATCAGGGAAAGTGCGTGCAGGGGGTTTGTGTCGCCGACAGTAGCAAGACTGCGGCGTCGACAACAGCCGCCGCTGCGACGTCGAGTAGCACACAAGCGAGCAGCACGACAGCGTCGTCAACCGCTAGCAGCGCACCAACGTCCACCTCGACGCAGTCAAGCTCACTGCCAAGTAGCACGGCGTCGAGCCCCGCCTCGACGCAGTCGAGCTCACTGCCAACCACCAGCAGCAGCACGGCGTCGAGCGCGACGACGCCGCCCATCACGACACAGACTGTTAGCAGTAGCTTAGCGCAGTCGAGCACGACAGCTTCGTCGACCAGCGCCTCAACGACGCCGACGACTGCGACCAGTAGCGCGGCGTCGATCGGAACATCGACGAGCGCCAGCCTGACAACCGAGGACACCGTGTGGTTTCCGATAACCGTCCTCCAGATCGTGAATCGAAAACCAGTGAATGTACCGAGCGCTATCGTCACGTCGGTGGATCCAGCGACAGGGCGATCACTGCAAGGCGTCGTCAACGCCGACCGAGGCAACGAGTTTCCGTTTTACGAAGGATCGGCGTTTGCACAAGTGGAGAATCCCGCCAAGCTTACAGGCGGGCACGTCGACGCGACGATTACAGTAAGCGTGCGATCCACCGATGGTTCGAACCGTCAACTGCCGTGCAACATGTTCTGTCGCCAACCGGCGACGCAGAAGAACACCGAGAAGTACGACGCGTGCACCGCCAAGGAGAAGATGATTCATCTTGACGTGAATCCGCAACTCTCCGACAACGTTAGCTTTACGCCGTTCAAGGAGCAAGTTATCTATCTCAATTGGAACGGGCCCGTCAAAGTGCCTGCACACTACCTCTTCATGTGCCGTAAGTTGAACGACCAGTATACGGGGAGGGGTACTCCGGCCTACTTTCCCTACCCAATCTGCCCACACACCCATTCCCTATCCTTTGCACGAATGTTGGGTTGGACGTGCGAATACCCGTAGCAATTCCGGTATAAGAACTCACATCCGACAGTGGTAGCTTTTGGCGATGACAGCGGTTGTCTGAGCTGCAGTGAGTTCTGTAATTGTCATGTAGCTGTGCCGACGAACGCATCGCGGACAACGGTGGCGCCCATCGCATCAACGTCAGCATCGAGCATTGTAATAACGACAGCAACGACGACGGCGAGCAGTACCAGCTCGGCGACCTCGGCGACAGCTTCTTCTCCGCTGTCGAGTACCGCAGCCGCAACCGCAGCAGCTCCAGCGGCCGATGCAAGTACGTACGTGTGCACGAGTGCCGCATGGCGTCAGTCTGTCATCGCTCGCTGTACGCCTGACGCTTCTAGCGTGTTCGAATCGTCATCGCTGCTGTGAACTCTGGTCGTCGGTTGGCGAGTGCGAACGCAATAACATCTGGATGTCGTTCTCGTGCCAAAAAGCGTGCTCCGTGTGCCAGGATCCCACTTCAGCTTCACAATGTGCGTGCAGGATGGTCTAGAGTCTGGCCAGGTGGTGCATAAAAGTTCAAGTCTTCCAGACTTTTTTCTTGAAGACTTTTTCTGGAAGACTTTTTCCCGCGGAAAAGTCACGTGATCACGTCAACCGCGGCGCGCCCATTGGGGCCACCGGGGCCTGGCCCCCGTGATTTTTTACGGTT
>JAQGBB010002509.1:0-10780 GCA_034691745.1 Prismatolaimus dolichurus | reverse complement strand
AAACTTTTTGCTGATTAGTCAGTTGTTCTATTGCCGTAGCAACGACTCTTTTATCGTTAGTCTTATATCTTCATTTCTAAATGTTGCCCTTCTTTTCTTATCAGCGTTAATTCAGTTTGAATTGTATGTTCACGCGAGGGCATGGCGTCCATTGGGGTAAAAGAAATGCAAGAGAAATGCAGCTCGACAGCCAGAGAGGCCACTTCTAAAGCATTGACAATCGACGAGAATGCGAAAAGAAGTAAGAAGCAGGGGCGTAGCTCCAGCAGGGCGTACCGGGTGTGCGCCTGCCAATTGGTTTGGCAAGGGAGAGAAAAAATTAAATAAAATGCAAAATTTTTGTCGAAATTTTGATCCGCAACCGATGCTAGTTTGTAGGCTTCGACGCTGCGAGTCCAAAACTTGCTTCTTTTGCGCTGTCCTATGTTGAGTTATAGGCCTCCAAAGTTTTTGCGCTCCCCCCCATTCAAAAAAGTTTGTTACTGAGAAATAAGCATTATAGAGGTAGCTCAGGACGTAGACTAGCTTTAAGTGTTTCCTTTTAGCTAATTCAAGTGCACGTGGTGCCATCGCCTGGTATGACAAGGCAATAGGCGAATTTGAAAAAGGAATCGCGCTTTCTCTTGATTCGCTAACAGGTTTGGTGTTTGCATTAGCAAGCTGGCATGATGTTAAACTATGTACTGGACTGCTACGCAGAAGGATAGGCGAAGTTTCAAGGCTCGCTAATATGATCTGCCGAGCAGCATTGGTGTGACGTATTCTTAGGAGAAGAACGCGAACGCGCGTTGAGACTCCGCGAAAAGATGCAGAGAAACTTGAACGAAGTCCTTGAGCGCAAAGCAGAACTCGGTATCGTTCGACATTGCCCCATTCCATCTACCTTTTGAGTTCTTTTATATTCCTGCATTGTAGAAAGCAAATACCGTTCACAACCGTACGTCGCACCACGACCGACACGCGTCGACACCGACATGCCCCCACCAGCTTCCGCACGAGGTACACTACTGTAGCCTACCGACTTCTAAATTTCTCACTTCGTTTTTCCCAGGCAGCAACCCTTCACCGAGAGTTCCCCCTCCAGTTTCACGCAGCCGTTCGCATTCAGCGAACAAACGTACCGGAAACCGCAACGACGACACACGAAAGGATGACTTTGCAGTATCGCACATGTCTATTTGCACATAACGGTCTGTCAATACTATCTGAACTCCTTCAGAACAAGATCAAACAAGTAAAAGGCATAGACTCGAAACTCGCCAACATGATACTCGATCAAGTTCTCGATACAAGTTCAAGTGTTAAATTCTCTGACATCGGTTCGAGTTTGCAATTGAAGGGAATCGGAATGGAATGTTTACTTTTTCAGCGGGACTCGAAACGGCCAAGCGTGCACTTGAAGAAACTGTGATATTGCCTGCTGTTAGACCGGAGGTGGGAAAGTAAACTGTTGTGTTTACGTACACTAGATTGTTTTAGTTTTGAACTATGGTGGTTGAACTTTCGATCTTTTAGCTTTTTACAGGGCTTCGTAGCCCGTCGCAAGGTCTTCTCCTCTTCGGTCCGCCGGGGAATGGCAAAACACTTCTTGTAAGGACCTCTTGAATAGACCGTTTTCACCGAAGAAATCACTCGCAATTCGACAGGCAAAGGCGGTTGCAAACGAATCGAAGTGCGTCTTTTTTAACATCTCCGCCAGCGCTCTCACGTCGAAGTGGGTAGGAGAAGCGGAGAAATTAGTTAAAGCACTGTTCGTCCTTGCACGACATGTTCAACCGGCGATTGTCTTTATTGGTAATACTTCGGGGTTTTTCCTATTAGTCCACGTTGTTTCTTATTGTTCTCTAGATGAGATCGACTCGATTCTTTGCGAGCGGAAGGATACTGACAATGAAGTGGCACGGCGTTTGAAGACCGAGTTCTTGCTCCAATTTGACGGTGTATGTTTATGCTCGGTCTGTTGTCTGTTGGGATGCGTTGACGGGCAGAATTTTAATTAAAGAAAGGGATAGAACGGGGCTTTTAACATGCGCTTCGGTTGGAGGATTACGTTGCTTGTTTTTACCCTGTCTTAAAGGCGCACTAATGATATTTTTTATGTTTGTTGTCCAGGTGAGTAGTTCTGAAGAAGATCGGATTCTCGTTATGGGCGCGACCAACAGGTGCAGTGCAGTGATTACGTACATACATAGAATACTTACTGCAGTGCGTGAATGACTTGGTTGATATTTTGTGTGCTTGATGAAGTTACTTGTTCTGCGATGTGCGTACTTATGCGTATTGTACAGTGTTTCGTTTATGTACAGTACGTAGATGAACACATGTTCGTAATGTTTTGGGAGTTAACCTAATGGTCGGTCAGCTCGATTGTTTGCTTTTATGTTATGTTTCTCTTTTAATAGACCTTTCGAACTTGACGAGGCAATTCTGAGGTCTGTTCATTAACGAGCTTCTAAACAGTGGCTAAATGAGAATTTGCACATGGTCTGCTTTCAGACGCTTCCCGAAACGCATTTTTATCCCACTTCCTGACGAGAAGGCACGAATGGCGTTGCTCGACCACTTGTTGAGCAAGCACGGGAGTCCCCTCTCGAAGGCGAATTTGGAGAAGATCGTTCGGTGAGTTGAGAATACGAGGAGTAATGTATGTGTACACTATGCAGTGTGTGACCACTCTCAAGTGAGTGGTTGAATTTCCAGTTTATTGTCTTGATGTTCGCTTTCTTCTTCGTTTATCCAGGCTGACCGATGGCTACTCGTGCAGTGATCTCACACAGTTGGCGAAAGACGCAGCGTATGGACCAATCAGAGGTAGGATGTGCGGACATGTAGAGGCGAGAAGCGACGGTGCTGAATGGGGAGTTAGAGTTATCGATTTGTTGCAGAGATTCCACCGGACAAGCTCAAATCGATGTCTGCTGGTCATGTATGTATTGTATACTAGATGTATTGGTGCAAGTTGTGGACGTGAGTTCTGTTTTGTTCTTTTAGATTCGCCAAATAACGGTGGTTGATTTTGAGAACAGTTTGAAACGAGTTCGAGCGTCGACCAATGTTGAGCATATGAAGAGGCTGGTTGACTTTAATGCTAAGTTTGGAGATCTGTCGTGAAGGAACGAACTTGAGGGCAGCGATGCGCCTCTCTGTCAGCTTTGCCGGTTAATCTGTATTTTATACGCTGTACGCAATGCTCATGCAATGCTCCAGTAAGCTAAGCTACTTCTTGTGGGCGTGGTATTACATGCGGACGTGACGAGACTGTGTACAGTAGACGATGAAATACGCAGTGTGCGTAGTGCGTCAACTGTCTCGCTCTTTTGCTGCAGTCGATGTTCTTTATGTATTGTGGTGTGTAGTATGCATGTATTCACCGTACGTACACTGTATGCATGCAGATTTGTACTTGCTGTTTATTCGTTCTTTGGTCCACTACCTATTGCGGTGGGACGTCGTCTGTCTGTCCGTCCGTATGTAGGCACGATAGTGCTCGCAACAAGCAAGCTAGCGGGCTGCGGTTTTGCAGATGGGTACCTTGGGCTAAATCTAGGTTTAAGTTCTCAGATGGACCCACGTAAAAGTAAAAATATAGTGTTTTTGCACTGTTTTGCACATCACTCTGGGATGGCTTGACCGATTTGCTTGAAATTTGGTGGGAATGTGCCCGGCGTCGCGCAGGTGAGAAGTTGGTGGCATCGATGGTTTGTCATAATGTTCAGGCCCACTGACAAGCGCTGTTTAAACTTGTTTTGCACATAACTCCTGAATGCCTTTACGGATTTGGCTGAAGTTTGGTGTGCGCACTCTTTAGGTGGTATGCTTCAAAATTTCATTGTCATCTATGGTTTTTTGCCACAAGTGGCCTTAGGCCCATTGCGTCAATGGGCCTCGAGGATCGGTACATCCGACTTGTTATGCACCTGTTTCGTTTTACATTCCGTGCTTACTCACACACGTTGATCGTGAGTGATAAATGACTGTATGCGCGCATTTTAGAGCAAAATAGACTGCTTTGTCGCGGAACGTGTTTGATTTATGTAGTTTGTGTCGGCTGCTCTCCAAAGCTCTTTGTGCCGCATGACGCAGGCCTGAGGGAACAGCGCAACCGTAGCTGACCGATGATAGAATACTGAACCAAAAGTGTTATACACACACACACACACACATGCAATTTAAATATAATTCGCTTATTCATTACTTTAAACTACATTACTTCGGAAGAGACTATTTTGCTTCGCTGTCAGAATTCCGTGAAACTTTGGCACCTATATCTAACAGGAACCTAAGCGCCAAGTACATATTTAGATTTTTACAAGCAGAAAATTCGAACTCTAATTATCCACGTATAATTTAATTCAGAACCTAGCGTAGCGATACTGTGTGCTGTAAGAATTCGAGCAATGCAAGCAAGTAAACCGCGCGCAACATGGTTACTTCCGTCTATGCAGTCGACTGATTGGCAGAAATATAGCGCGCGGCCATTGTATTCTTATAGCACAAAAGGCCGAAAAATAAAATTACAAGTGGACAACAAAACTTTCAAATGCAAGCAAATAAATTTCAAAGCTGAAGAGCTCTCGACAGCAGGTGCAGTGTGCCGAAAGATTTAACCTACGCTTTACTAGCCAAAATGTGTTGACTGCTTGTGCACATTTATTAGACTGCGTTCTGCGGAAATTTCCGAGTTTAATTTTGTAAATTATACTCAAAGCTCAAGGAAATATAGTAACCGTTAAATCATGACGTCGGCGGATGACATTGTGTACGGAGAACTAATTGTGCTGGGGTAACTGCTGAAAAAGGAACTACTGTGCCACGATCTAAATCTTCTCGTCTTCTCTCTTAGCTACAACGGCTATCAGAGCCTTGCAAAGGCGAAGCATAAACGCTGCAGCACAAAGTACACTCTTCGCCAGAAGCCATCGCCGACAGGCGTGAGAAAATCTTGTCATTATGTCGTGAAAGCGGCGAAAAATGCTCGTGTACGTGTTGCGTTTAAGTTAGTCTATTACGTGTGTTTGACCACGTAAACATCCGCGTGAATTATGCTTATTTGTGTCCGCAGGCCGTGCTTGATCGTCAGCAACATTCAATATCATACACACTAAATCGAAACCAAGCAATTGTAGTCGAATATGAACCAGACGATAGCACGGATATGTTCCAGGTGCGTTTCGTCTTTTTTGTTTGATGTGAGGCGCGTATTTAATTAAGCATTGTCTTCTTTTTGTTTTTCATTTAGATCGGACGCTCCACGGAGCCGCAGATCGATTTCACCGTCGTCGATACATGGCTGGGTGCTCACGGCGGGGGAGACGAGTTGCTTAACGACTCATCCCTGCTGCTGAATCAGTCAAGATCGCCGATGTCACTCGGCGGTGCCACCGTCGGTGTGAGTCCACAGTCGACGATCAGCCGCTACGCGTGCAGAATCCTCGTCGATCGTTTCGCGCCCTACAAAGCGCATGTATATGCAGCCGGTTTCGACGTGTCTCGAAACATCTTTCTTGGGGTATGTTCGGTTTAGTTTGGTTTATTGCATGTTGAAGTATCATTTTTATAGCTAGCATGTGTATTAACTAGTTTGCATCTTCTTCTTTCCCGACCGCCCGTTCCCGTATGAAAGTTCTGCAAAAATGCACCTTATATGTCGACCAACTACTGTGCGTTCATCATGTACTATAAGTCCTCCAACCAGAAAATAAGTCCGACTAATTTTACATTGAGCAATACAGTTCCGCCAACAGGCAATTCTGCACGCAGGTGGACATACATATGTATCATGATCTTTTCCGATGAACGTACGGACTCAATGCATGCATAATAGTCGGTCAACATGCTTGTGCCGTGCACTTTTGCCGAAAGTTCATGCACAATGAGAGGATTTTAGTACAATTAATATCGCGTCGGATGTTAATTCACTCTTCAGTGAGATTTAATACACGTCTGTTTTATATTATGCTTTTCTGTAAATGTTATACTACGTCGATGTGAAGTTAAGCACTTTTTCTAATTTCTATATTGATAATATTTTGTAGGAGAAGGCGTGCAAGTGGAAGAATTCTAGAGGCGATATTGACGGTCTGACAACAAATGGTGTTCTTATTCTTCATCCAAAATGGAGTCAGACGACGGAAGGTATACGCAACTGTGCCCTGTATTGTGCATGCCTAACTTTTTCTTAACTTTTTTCTTAGACGCGTTTGTCTGGCATGAAGTGTCCGTCGGTGGCGACATCTACACGTTACGCGAAGCGCGCTCGTCGTCACAACGGGGCAAACTGGTAATTGTAATAGTACTGTATTAGAGTATACGATGAGAACTATCTCGAACAGGTTGACGATGAAGCTCACGTTCTTGACGACGGAACATTAATTGATCTGTGTGGTGCGACGATGCTGTATCGGACAGCTGAAGGACTTGCTAACAATTCACCTGTGAGTCTGGTCTGAACAATGGACAATGCTGCTATAAATTTTGTTACATTTGATATTTAGAGTGAGGTTGAACTTGAACATCGACTTCAGGTTCGTTATTTTACACTGTAATAATTATGGGAAGAGTAATGAATGTACTGTGAATTAATGCAGGAATTGAACGAAGCACGTCCGCAATGTCCAGTCAATTTGAACACACTTGTCGTCCCGCGTGGTAGCAAGAAATCGTTTTTGCAAATCGAAGACGAACGTCTCCCTTATGTCTATCTTGCGTGTGGCCATGTTCAAGGCAAACATGGGTGGGGACATAAACACGAGGAGACAATGACGACGCATGATTGTCCGCTTTGTTATGTCGCGGTAGGTTTTGTATACAATATGGTGCTTATGATCGCGAATTTTTATACTCGAATTTATTTCAAGTCGGACAAACTTATTCAACTCAGTATGGGCATGGAACCGGCGTTTCATCTCGATTCGCAACAACTCACCCATGCGTTTAATCCGTGTGGACATATGGCGTCTGTGCGTACTGTCAAGTGAGTCAATGTACAGTACATTGTATGTACAGTATATTGTATGTACAGTACATTATATGTACAGTATGTTGTATGTACAGTATATTGTATGTACAGTACATTATATGTACAGTATGTTGTATGTACAGTATATTGTGTGTACAGTACATTATATGTACAGTATGTTGTATGTACAGTATATTGTATGTACAGTACATTGTATGTACAGTACGTTGTTTCGTGTGAAGTCAGACGCTTTTTTTTGATTGGACATAGTGACTATTTGTTTAGATACTGGTCAAGAATTCCACTCCCGCAGGGCACGAACAGCTTTCGACCTGTTTGTCCGTTCTGTACGTCCCTACTCGATATGCAGAAACCGTTCGTTCGACTTATCTTCCAGGACCATTGCGATTCGGGGTAGGGAAGCTACTTTGTGCTTGTATCGCTCTCGGCGATTCGATTGGGTTGATATTCTGTTAATGGGGATGTACAGCGTGGCGGAAAAGCGATGCACGAACTTTTCATGCCTTCGTTTCGTCTCTTCAGTTTTGCTCCTTCTTTGATGCCTCTTCCAGTGGAGTTGCACTGCAGTGTGTGGTCTCAGTATTTTATATGTGTGGTTTGTATTTGTTTATTATTTCCACTTAATGCTCTTTCGCACTGGCGTACTGTATGTAGTGAGAAGTACAACGTTGTGGCAGCTCTCAGTGCTCACTCTTTTTTTATTATTATGTTTATTTTTATGTTTTATCTCACTTCTTTCTCCTTTTGTTGCGCTTTACTTCTTTCAAATACGAGTTATTTTAGCTTCGACTCGCCAACTTTGTCGGAAGTTCTTTTAGTATTATATCGTGTGTGATCGTACTGTACATTGTGTGCACGCTCTTCATGCTTTTTCGGGTGACATCCTTTTTTGAGTGTTTTGAAATTGACGATTATGTACAGTGTGTGTAAGTTGAAAGAGTTGTCTCCTTTCTAATGCATGTGCATGAAATGAAAGACTATATGCCTTTTTCGGAGTTTCACTCTTTTTGTTCTTTTGCTCTTTTCAGCGGCCTCACCGTCTCCCTCACGTTGCACTTACTCTTTCATTATGTGTATATTTTGCTGTGATAACCTTTTTGCGACCGAGAAATAGATTTTCCGTTTCTTCTTTTGTTTATGTTCTACTTTCTGTTGTATGCGTCTGTCGCAAATACTGAGTCTACCCTCATCGTCTTTCTGCCACTCCACGTGTGTTGTATGTTCTGCTTTGGCTCTGATCTGGCTTTATTATGTTTTGCTCGAAGTGATCCTTCGATATTTATTGTACGATCGGCATTCATGTGTGTACAGTCTAGATTAGTATGAAGTGGCTTCTTTTGTGCAAGGGGAAGCCGGATCTATTTTTAGAGTTGATTTGCCGTTCCTTGTTGCTCTCTGCATCGTTTCCTCTTTGTTCGTTTTATTGCCACGATCTGTACGCGTGGAAATGTCAGTCAGCGCCTTCTGTACGTTGCCCTTTTTGTTGTCAATGATGTTTCGTGTCTTTAACTTCTGTCTGTCGATTGATGTAGTGTTTGTTCGACTAAGATATGTTTCATTGACAAACATCTGGCGTTGCTATGTTGCTTCGTTTGGATTTTGAGGTTAGTTATGTACTGTACGTACGTGTGCGATAGCTGCGTCTTGAACGATGCTGGCTTGGTACCCTGCAGGTGTTATCCAAGGGAGAGGGTTAAAATTCAAGGCGATGTTGGACGTGACGTCATATTTGGTCGCGAAAGTGCATTGAATCGATCTTCCATGGCCACTGATGCCGCGCGAGGGCTGTCAAATTCGAACGTCATGTCTCCTAGAAACAGCGCTGCTGTTTCGGAAGGAAGAACGCCGAGTCTTATTTGACAGGAAGCACGGTTTCAACCACCGGTAGTTGAAAGTACAGGTTGCTGATTAGGGAGATTGTCGCACAAGGTAGCTAGACGAGGACAACATGCTAATATGCAGTTCTCAGCAGGTTAATACGCAGGAGGACTACGGTACGCTAGACAGGGTTCCCGCCCTGACCCTCAGACTGTCAAATGACCGCCTTTTCCAAAAAGTGACCGTCATTTTGAAGACTAAGCTGTGTTGATAGCCGTATTTGACTCAAAGACACTAATTTAGCAATATTTTTTTATTTTTTTGAAAAATCCGAAAATTTTTCGCTTGCTTTACTCGCGGCACGTTTTTTTTTTCTTTTTTTTTGAAGCAAGCTCGAAATTTTTCCTGGCTACGCTTGCTCAATCAAATTAGCCATCGGTGAGGTAGAAATCGACTTTTATGTCTTACTTAATGACCGCCAAAGCCGTGCTAATCGACCGTCAATTTTATGTTTTCAAACGAGTGGGAACGTTGGCTAAAGCACAGTAGACGTTAGCCACATGCATAACATTAGTTCGTATCCTAACGACATGTGACGTGCAGGCACAGCTCTCACTCTTCGATAACAGCTGAAAGTATGCCGACTCGAGTCTTCAGTAGCCGCTGCCACGCTGGCATTCGTGAGGCGTGGTGGTAGCAAGGTGGTAAAGCACAGCGCGGTGGTAAAGCTTTGCATGGACAGATGCACGCAGATAGACATTGTATCTCACAGCTAATTGTGTAAACTTCTGACGAATGTGTTCCCGTTCGATTTCGATGCACTGAGATTGATGAAGCGAGGCTTTCCGTTGACAGACTGTGTCCACTACGGGAGATTGATGCTTCCAAACAAGTCTGTATAGACCGTGTTAGCATCGTCGTTATTCAGACGACATCGCCATCGGTTTTCGACCCGTCTACAGTTCGGTGTGGTCCTTTTTCCGCCATCGCTGTGTGTAGGATTCTTGCCAAGACCGTCTCTCGAGTCACTCGAAGCTCGTTCATTGGCACCTTCCATCGACCACGATCTGTCAGACACAAGCGAACCGCACACTTTTCGGACTGTGTTCCAAAGTTTGAGCACTCGACTCTTTCCATCCACCTCGTCGTTCATAGTCGTAGCAGCTCGTCACTCTTTATTGCTGTTGCGACGTGAAAAGCGACTGCACGCAGCTGTAATTTTATTAGCTACAAATTAATTAAAATTCTTTCAGATGCGACAGCGAGAGAAAATGAGGTAGGCGACTTCAACGAAGCGTTGGAATATGCATATTATCGCCTGCAGTTTTTTGCACGCGTTTTATGCGTACATCGCGAGCTGCTTCACGTCGAATCGCTACTTGCGAAAAAAAGCTACGTAACACTGCATCTGCACGTTTCTCGCAGAGAGACCTCGATGCCTGCAAGCTTTTAGGCTCACACCGAGGAGTTCTAAGCGGAGTTTCCAGCAGAGAGCAACTGCCTAATTACACATACTCGACGCACGTTCATCGTGACGTAATCGCCTTCATCCGTGTGTTTGCTGCTGCAGTTCCGCACAAAAAAGGCAAAAAGCTTGAATCTTATTAACTTTTGCTTTCGCTCGACAGAGCGAACTCTTCACTAGAGTGCTTTGCCTATAGATGGGAAAATGCATCTGACAGATAGGCACGTAACGTTATGGCTCAGGCATCGACTCAGCGACGAGAGTTTGCCCTCTGGAAATTAAGGATGACGAGTAAATCGGCAAAGCCGAAAAGGCATCCTGCAGTTTTACAAAAAAACACAAGCACATAAATTTTTGAAGCAACAGACAAAAGGAGGCCACGATTTGTCGCCGTACTGCGTTTTTCCCCTCTATCTCGCAAAAAAATAAAAAAAAAATTTTGCCCCACACCATTGGCAAGTTGGAACATACCATTGGCAAGTTGGAACATACCATTGGCAAGTTGGAACATACCATTG
>JAQGBB010002508.1:0-10784 GCA_034691745.1 Prismatolaimus dolichurus | reverse complement strand
AATGCAATGCTCATTTCTCTCTCGCTCTCGCGACGTTGCATTAAACACAGCGTCAAAGCGCCACCTTCACCAGCTGGCTTAAATGCGAGAAAAAGCGGTACTGGTGGAAGAACGTCTCGGGATGCTGCTACGCGTATGTGAAGCGCTGCGATCGGTGTCAAGCCTCTTTTTGCTTACGCACTACGTGCTCCAGGCAGGATGCAAAAAAGGCATTTTCAGTCCACATGGCTTGTGAATGACTCCATACTTTGCAACAACACAGGAACCCGTGTTTTGCCTCTTTTCTGCATTAAAATTTTGTGACGTAAGTTATAGAAAATCCTTGATGGCGAAATGTGCACTGCCATGGGGAGTCATTTCCTTATAAAGATGTGTCATTTTCTTATAAAGGGGAGTCATTTCCTTATGGGGAGTCAATTCGTTACGCTACAGAAAGGCTAAAGAAAACCATATATAACTGATCTTTGAGAAAAAATTGACAGAATAACTCCCCCTTCCGGAATAATTCCTCCGGGTGAGATTAATCAGGAGAAGGAATTAATCAAGAAAATATGGTAGTTGATTTAACGCCACTTATTCTCACATCAAGTAGACCGCCGTGCCAGCGGAAGAGCATCCTGCCAAACACAAAATAGACGAATACATGAAATGTTACGGAAGACGGTGCAACAGCCTATTCTCATACTTTTGCAACTAGAACAAAGAATATGATAGGTATATAATGGCCATGGTGGGATATGGTGTCCATAGTATATTGTAATATGATTCTCTCGACGCCGGCTAGCTTTCGATTTTCAAGTAGGGGGAGAAGTGGGGGGAACCTCTGTTTGACCATATAGCTATCCCTTGTTCCGCGCTGCGAGCTGCAGGCAGAATGCAACAAGCTGGAACACTTTGAAACACTCTGAACCGGCTTGGAACAAAGTGTACTAAAATATACTGCACGTCCGCAAACTTTCGTTTTATGTTTTAGCAGGATGCCTTTTCTAGAACATGTTCTGGAACACTGGAACACCCTAGAACACTTTAAACAGCTTGGAACACACTGTACTGCGATGCTCTGGACGTCCGCTAACTTGCGGTTTTTCGAGGGGGACCAGGGGAGTGGGGGAGCGGGGGGAAAGGGAGGGACGAGAAGGGTGATTTTTGTCCAACCATATAGCAATCCTTTTGTACGCGCTGCGCGCTCCCGGCAGGATGCAACAAGAAAATAACCACTGGTACGTAAAATTTTGCAACACTACGCCAGCCGTTTTATGGGTAGCTACAGTTCAGAGAAACCCGTGACGATGGAGTAACGATTTCGCTTTGGACGCTTCGGAAAAAATTCAGGATCGTCAATCTTAGCCTAAAAAGCATTTTTAGACTATTTAACATTGAGAACGGTTGTCGAAGGGTAAAATAGATCCAAACAATTTACAAATACTTTGTCTCAACGTTAGGATCAAAACAGCTGCTGGGTCAAGAGCAAAGAAGATAGCAAAGATATAAAAAATTCTATTTGAATGCATCATGTTGCCAAAACTTATGCACGGCGAAAACATTCTTGCGCCTCCGAAAGACACAATTGTCAAACCCAAAAACTCGATCCTATCTCAACTAGAACGAATGTCGTTGGTACCCCACAACTTTTTTGGATGGCAGTCCTCGTTTTCTAGCTTGCCGCAGTGATGAAAAAAAAGAAACTAAATTTGTAACAGCGATTGAATCACCGACGGACATTCCAGTTAATTCAGTAATGTACTTGCGAAACGTCAGTGCGGGCTCTGCCTATTTTGTTTTGTTTTGAAGCAGATTCCGCTTAAAACATTGCAAAAAACAAGCATGGAAACAATTTCTGTATTTTTAATAGTTTTTATAACGCCGGGGAGTCCATAGATTTGTGCCAACAAGCGTTTTTGAAAATGGTCGTATCCTACGCAGTGTAGCAAGCAGTCGATCACAAATCCGGCTGTAGTAAACCGGTTCTATGAAGCAAGAGACGCTGAATTTTTTTGTCAAAAATCTGTTTTTAAACTCGGTAAACCGTTTCGTTGAGGTCACTGAGCCTTGGGGATCGGTACGTTCGATTTGTTCCCGTTTGTCGTGTGATGTAATTCGTATTATATTATTATGTCGAGAAAACTGTTTGCACGAACAAGCTTTGCAAGAGCGTCGGTGGTGATTATACTCAAACGAATGAAGAGATTGCAGCATGTGCTGTGCAGGCAGTTGATGAGGTGGAATGATGTAGGCGCTTCGTGTATCGTCTTTCAGCTTGACAATTTTAATTTTTTTGAACGCTTCTCACGCATACTACACGTTTAGCCAAAGTCCCCTTTCGAATCGATGTTAAAATGAACTGCACCGTACGTGCCCTATTGCTCCTCACAGTGCTTTTGCAAAGCGTCGTCGGGCTCGCTGTTCCTGGCGGCGGGCACTCTCTGTGTGAGGCGATTAGCGGAAAGTGCGTCAATACGAGAAGCACAAATCCGTGTGCTAGTAGGTGGCTTATAGAGAAGATACAGGACACACCTGCTTGTCCGAACGATCCGATTCATAGCCGTTGCTGCATGCCCGACCGAAGCGCCGGTGTAGACGCAACGAGAAAGAAGCAAAGCCAACAGCGCCGTCGGAGAAACAACCCATACGAAACGTGCGGCATAAGTGGACGTCGTCTCGAACCTCACGTCTACGGAGGACACAAAGTCGCATCGGCTGAAATGTATCCGTGGATCGTGTCTCTACGAAACAGCAGTGGGCAGCACTTCTGCGGTGGTGCGCTCATCTCCAACTGATTTGTCGTAACCGCCGCCCACTGCTCCATTCCCGATAAAGTCGTCCTCGGAAAAACAAGCATCAGCAACGATGAAAGCGGCACCGTCGTGCGCACAGTCGGCGAACGAATCGAGCATTCACAGTACACGCACGTCACCGGATCTCACCAACCGCAAACTGCTGGTCGTAACGGCCGATCTCGCTTTGCTCCGCCTCGAACGCCCTGTCGACTTCAGCGCGGTCGTCCATTCGATATCTTTCGACCGTCGATACATCAGCGAACGGCGAGTGCAAGGTTTTCGGCTGGGGACGGCTGTCGCTGTTCGCTCAGATCCCCGACACGCTCCAAGAAGCTAACGTTTCGATAAGCGATTCTCGCGACTGCAATCGAACGGGTTTTAAGTTTGAACCACAATCGATGCTATGCGTTCGTGGACGCGCAGCGGGGACGTGCCATGGAGACAGTGGTGGACCGTTGATGTGTCGCGATGTACCGTCTGCTCCGTGGACGCTCGCTGGCGTGACAAGCCTCGGCAACTGTTTTTCGTTCTCGGCTTTTACAAGGGTTGCCCGCTTTTACAACTGGATAACACTTCGCGCGGGCATCACCGACGCCGACGAAGGAAGTGTTCCAGTTTCACTACGGCAATGGACGTTCGACGGGGGAGAAAACTGTCGAAAGTTTGAGGGCTCGTTCTACTGTCTAACAACGTCGCAGTACTCGTTTAGGTTTGCTGAACAATATTGCAAAGTGAGTACACATTTGTACGGCCTAAGCGGCTCTAGTTATCGCGCCCTATCGGTAGAAAGCTGGATATTTCCTAATTCTATCCTTTTCCTCCCTTTATCGTATTGCGCCACTGTGAAAAGCAGCTTGCAACGTTTCGACACTCCCGTTCCTTAGGAAGCTGGAGGTTACTTGGCACCGCACTGCTCGCCTCAGATTCTGTTTCATTCACTTCCCAATCTACCAATACACAGCTGGATAGGCGTAAAAAACGAAGAACCAGAAGCGGACGAAAGCAACTGTCTGCGCCTGCCCGTCGCGTTTGAAAGTGATGGGCGCCGTTGCGCTTCACTACAGGCGAACTCTCAGCCGTCCAGACCGTTTGAGTCGGTGGAAACATTCTGCGAAGAACTCCTGCATGCAGTGTGCGAGTTCGCGGAACCCGTTCAAAGAGCGGATCCTGTCGACACCGTGGAATGTGACTGCAACAACACCTGCAAGCGAGCGGTGGAGAACGAACGTCAAACTTGCGAAATTAAGCTAGCTGCTGCCAAATCTGTGAACGCGAGGTAAACCACCAGCAACTTGGAAGTTTGCCGAGAGGCCAGAAAAGGCATCCTTTTAATTGAGTTAACGTTACCTATCCACTTTATTTAGCCCAAGTTGGTTTTGCATTATGGTTAGGCGTTTTTGGACAAATAATATATTTGTTGGCGCGAATTATAATAAATAGAAATAATATATTTATTTCAGAAATAAAGTCTTTTATTTATACGCAATTCCCACCGATTGCAGATACACAAAGCCACCGATCGAAACGTCCGCAATAAATTTTTTGCTTCACAACTGAAGCGATTGACGCAGGCCATAGTGATTGGGGCTCCGATTATTTCAATCCTGTGGATTGAAGGTTAATTCTCACACTTGGATAAACTTGCATCATTGATCACTAGCTACAAATTCTCGAAAAACTAATTAAGTTTGCTGATGACGGAAAAAATTCAGGGCACTTGCCTCAGGGAACTCAGAGTTCTATAAATTCAGCTTTGTCGGTTCTCCGCAATCTGGCGGACACAACCTCACGGGAGTGCACCAACAGATCTTTTTATCAGTGGGCATCCAAACTAGATGTACAGGTCCACTACCGCTAGGCCCACTTACATAATCCTCGGTATGCCCAATATATCACTTGCGTATGCAATGCGTGATTCCGTAAAAACACACAGATTTTAAAACTAAAACAAACAGCCGAACTAAATTTAAAGCAAAACATTTTCATTTGTGAAAGGATCCAGCGATCCATAATGGAAAAATAACCCTGATATAAATTATCCATAATCTGGGATAACGAAAATGAATGATGCCGACAAACGAATTTTTGCCGCAGTTTTAAGTTTGCAGAGAAATTGCGACGGCAGACGTTTCTTAGCGAATATAAAATTCTCTGCTGCTGCACATTTCTATGATCACGTCGTCATTGGGACGGTCGACGGAAAATTAGACAGTTATGTCGACCGGAGAGCGCCGCAGCAATCAGACTGAAAGCTATTCTGGAAACCTCGAGCTAGCATAACAAACTTTGGACGTAAGTTGGCAGACTGGGTTTCAGGCGTGTTCTGTGCGGCGCGATGAGAAGCAACGCGCAGAATAAACTTGAAAGCTAGTATGCAGACTCCGAGTTAGTGTATTAACGGCGTGAAAAACGCACGCAAATTTTCTTGAGGAATGTTTCACGCAAAATCATATGTGAGAAACTCGTGCTCAGCTTGACGACCAGAGTCGACGTCTGCTGTGGCTGGTTTAAACACGAAATCGTCGGCAAAGCGCAAGCGTGCCGATTTTAGTGTCAAACATTTTCTCACGGTAGTCGGTTCTATCCTCTAGCCATGTCGTACGTGACGTAGATGCACAGCTATGCGGCTCCATGGCATGAGCCTGATTCGAACGAGCTTCGAGTCAACTATGCGGTCGTGAACGCTACGCGTGCATTGGCAGCAGCGGGGTGAGACATCGCGAAAGCTAATACTACCTGTGAACCCAGCTTTTCGGTGTACCCTTCAGCACAGTCGATCGTCACCCGCGCCCGCGATTGTATGGTAAAAAATGAAATAAATAAAAGTAGAGGATAAATGACGCTGATGGCGCTGACGAAGACGCTGCAGTGAACGAGGAGCGCCGCTTCGACGATCTGCGGCGGCGGAGATATTCTCAATTTGTGGAACGTACGTGGGTTCCTAGATAACTAAGATCAATTTTTTTAGCTATATTTATATGCTGGCAATTGAATTTAACACGAGCTCACTCGTTTGACGTCCCAGCTGAGCGTGCGCGTTGCGAGGCGTTGCCCTTCGAGATAGAAACGAGGTCGTTTCAATGAGTCTAACAGAAAAGAAATACTGCAAAGTGACACGCATAAAATTCGGATTTCGTATGCACCAGGTTCAGCCGACAGCGGATACCAGCCTGCTGCTGTTGGGTAGAGTTAAAATCCGAAAGCATCGACTGCCGGTGTAGCGTAACGGACTGACTCCCCATAACAGAATGACTCCCTATGCAGATCTCCGCGTATTGTAAACCTATTAACATAAAACTTTTTCTACACTAACTTTATGATAAGCTTACGTCGGGTGCTAATTTGCGGCTATTTTGGTGGAGCGTGCGATGAGATGCAAACTCCTCAATTTTTCAAAATTTGCATATGCTTGCATAGGCAATTTCGTTAAAAATTCACAGGTTTAGTAGCAACTGTTGGACTAGCATATTTTTCTAACGGATTCTGTAAAATGCTACTGCGTAACCGTAGGTAAGTTGAAACAACTATATAAATTACTTAGGATGAATTATGAATTTTTAGCGAAATTGCCTATGCAAGCATGTGCAAATTTTAAGAAATTCAGGAATTTGTATCTCATTACCTGTTTCACCAAAATAGCCGCAAATTAGCGCCCGACATAGGCCCATTATAAGGTTCGTGTGGGAAAAGTTTTTTATTGATAGGTTCACAATACGCGGAGATCTGCATGGGGAAGGCATTCTGTTATGGGGAGTCATTCCGTTACGCTACACCGGCGACGGTCTTGTTCGCTTTCACGTCGAAGCTCCATGTCTGTCGTCTAAAAAGCTTTCGAGAGAAAACGTCGTTTCTTGTTTCTTTCCTTTTTTCCTTCCTTTCTTCATTCACTCATTTCTTCCTTCATTTTTTTCTTTTTCTCTTCATTTATTCTTGCCTTCCTTTTTTTCCTCTCTTATTTTTTTCGTCCTTTCTTCATTCACTTTTTCTTTCCTTTTTTAGACGAAGGCTTAAGCTTAACCCAAGGCTTTGGCTTAGCAAAAGACATAGCCACAGAGTTTGCGACCTTTGGCATTACCCAGTCTCACTACGTGGAGGCGTCGCGACAAGGAGCGCTGGTCTTTTAAAAAAAAAAGCCGTTGAGTTTTAATGGGCAATGCTCTCGCTTCTGTGAATTTGTTTACTGAAAAGCGGATATTGCTCTCGAATGTGCTCGATCAAAAAAGTGAAACGCGTGCGCGCCGAACTCCGCGCCAAACAGCTTTGTTCAAGTACGTCTGAACGACCGTTCGCTCCGTTCCGCGCTTGCGTTTATTGCGCATCTTAACGTGCCATCACGTGGACTCGATCACTTGCGCATTTGCTCCGTCTTCAGAAGTTGACAAACTCTTCGCTGTGACTTACGCGTTGGTGCACTAAGCCAGAGCCGCTAACTTGTTGTGTCCTGTCCAACCATTTGTCCAGATAGTATTGACCGGCTTAACGTGATTCACGATCACCTCCTCAAGATGCGCAGCATCTCGGGAATGTCCGCTTGCAACGCGACAAAGAAGATGTGCGGCTTCCTCGGCAGCACAGCGCCGTTCGGTAAGTACTCAGTGCCACCCACAATCCATAATTCCTTCACCAACCGACCAAGGCCGTATTTTATAGTAGTTGTCCGCTCTCGGCAGGGATACGGTAGAAGATATCCGTGTCTGTACCCGATCCCTATCCGATAGAAACATGTATTATTATTAGTCAATTGTTTGTTTCAATTCACTGTACATCGAAAGCGAAAACAGACTATAGCCATGTCGCTAATAACGACTTGTTATTATTGCAATTATTGACGCCATTATTATTATTTGATACAGTTTTTTGCTGTTTGCTCGCGGTGTCACAGATTTCGACTTTTCAAATACACGACAAGCAATGCAAGTGCCCGACCACCCTCTTGCCTAAATACTCCCAAATCTAAGCGGACGATAAGGTGTTGCTCAGAAAACAGGTGCTATAAAAATTACGTTTTTTACATTCCCCTGCACTAGCGCTTTTTTAAACACACAAAAAATAAAATTATGTTTGCGCATAACGTGCCTGTTTTGAACAATTTACCCGCTCTCCGATGACACGTATTTTTGAGCGACTTCCAAAACTGTCGACATTCTTAAACATTTGCCATCCAAAAAAAACCAATTTTAAACAACTCAAACACATCAAACCCCAAAGTCCACTAACAGTTGTGCTATGTAGGTTATATATTTCAATAAAAAACACTTTAAAAAAATAATTCTTAGTTAAAAAATTGGTAAATAAACATTTTGTAAAAACAATTTTGGTCAAAAACATTTTGGTAAAAAATTTTTGTTGAATATACAATGTGTCACAAAATTTTGTCATGAAAAAGCATTTTGGTGAAAAAATTTCCATAGATAAACGTTTTGTGAAAATGCGGTCCCGACTAATTTTTTCGTGCGCAACATCAAGTTTACTTTTTCTTTTTCACATGAGACAGCTTGCTAGTTAACTTTAGTAAAGTCCCCGACACTGCGCCACGACACGAACACGAAAAAAACTGGTCTTTAGAATACGAAACTCGCTGCTGTTCAATTTTCCAATGTTCAACTTCAAAACTTTCAAAAATCAGGTGCCACCCTCTTAAAATCGAAACTTCGATCTGGTGGCACTGTCATAACCGCAAAACGTTCAACAGTCGGACAAACATGAAAGACCGCAAAAGGCTCACTGACGTTCAAGGGTCTGAAACCACCTTAACAAAATATTATAAACTTCACAGTTTTGGAAATGTTGGCAAATTTTTAAACCTTCACGATCTTGAAAATTTCAAATTTCGAAGCAACGAAAACTGTTTATAAACATTTTTACAAGTTTCGACAAAATAATTGAAAAATTCAAGAATTTGAGTTACATAAGCTTGACGACAACTTAGTCATGTTTGTCAAATTTCAACAGTGTCCTGCAAAATTCGCAGCGTTTTTAGAATTTCATAAAAATCATTGAAATAAAAAATGCGCTTTGAATGCCCATGTTCGGTTCACTTGGAAATTTTTTGCTGAGTGGCAAAGTCGACTTATGGCGCGTAACCACGTTCATTGTCTGGGCGATTTGTTAAACCAATATCGTCCAAATTTGGTTTAAATTTATGAACAGCAATTTTTTTCGTTCTGAGCTGACAAAGGAGAATTGTCTGTAACGAAGTTGTTGCAACTGTAGACGATTCACCATGCTGTCTCGACGTAATGTCAACAAGACATTAGATATTTAGTTGAAAGACCACATTGTAGTGTACCTTCCGATACTTTTGTTTGCCCAACAAAAATCCCAACTTTGCGTTTTCCACTACGCGTCAAGAATAGTCCCGATTCCAAAATAGCGGCGTGCGACATTCATCTTTGCTGGCAGTGTGCGCCACAAGTCGGTCGTCGCGTTGTACACTTCCACCGAGTCGAGAACGAGATTGGCGTTGACGTCGTGTCCGCTAAAGACGTAGATGCCACCGCCGAGCGCCGCCGCGCTACAACGTGTTCGATGAGTGGACATATCGGCGATGCGACTCCACGTGTTGGTAGACGGCGTGTACATTTCTGCAGACGAGAGATAAGGCAAACTGTAGTATTTTCCAATGGCGTAGAATTTGCTGTCGGGCACGCTATTGCACGCACTCTCGCAATTGAAGTGCATTGGAACGACCATTGAGCATTCGTTGGTGCTTTTTAACCACATTTAGCTTTTGCCCATTGTTGTAACCGCTAGCAGTTGGTATCCTTTTGTGATTTGCGTTCTACATTTTGCGTCGTGGTGTCGAATGCTTTGGGAGTATTGAGATAACTTTCATTATGTCCGCCGATCACAAAGGTGGTTGTCGACGAAGGTGCTCTTTCGTTATTTGCTCGCCGAATTTAGATATCGCTGCGGCATGGAAAAAAGGCGTTTCGACTAACTTTTTTCAAACACAACATCAAGTTAGTTTTTTATTTTGATACGACACAGCTTGCTACTTAACTTTCGTAAGGTCTTCAACACTGCGCCACAACATGAACTCGAACAGAACTGGCCTTCGAGATACAAAAATAGCTGTTGTTCAATTTTCAAATGTTCAACTCAACAACAACAACAAAGCTTTGAAAATCAGGTGTCACTTTGTTGTAGTCAAAACCCCATTTCGTGGCACGGTCGTGACAGCAAAGCGTTCAACGGTCAGAAAGACATCAATGACCACAGAGAGCTCACTGACGTTCAAATGGTCTAAAACCATTTTTACAACACTTTACAGGCTTCACATTCTCTGAAAATTTGACAAATTTTTAAACGTTCACAATCTTGAAATTTTCAACTTGAAAGCAACGAAAACTGTTTTTAAAAATTTTCACAAGTTTCGACAAAATTTAGTGAAAAATTCAAGCATTTTAACTAAATAAACGTAGCAACAACTTACTAATTTTTGTCAAATTTTAACAAAAATGACCTGCAAAATTCACAGCGTTTTCATAATTTCATAAAAATCACTGGAATAGAACACGCGCTTTGAATGCCCATGTTTGGTTCAGTTGGAAATTCTCTGCAAAATTGCGATTCTCAGTTATTGCGCGTGACCACGTTCACTGTCTAGCCGATTTGTTCACCAAACGTCCTCCAAATTTTGTTTTAATTTATGAACAGTAGTTATTTCGTTTTGAGCTGACAACCGGAAATTGGCTGTAACTAATGTGTTGCGATTCTAGACGATTTACCCCGCTGTTTCGATGTTAGCTAGAAATTAGATCTTTAATTGAAAAACCACATTGTAGTGTACCTTCCGAAATTTTTGTTTTTTCAACGAAACTCCCAACTTTGCGTTTTCTACTGCGGCTCAAGAATAGTCGCCATTCCAAAATACTTGCGTGCGACATTTATCTTTGCTGGCAGTGTGCGCCACGCGTCGGTCGTCGTGTTGTACACTTCGACAGAGTCGAGAACGAGAATGTCGTTGCCGTCGTATCCGGCGAAAACGTAGATGAGATCGCCAAC